>SKCR01030467.1:0-2500 GCA_019454045.1 Zanthoxylum bungeanum | reverse complement strand
AGCTGAATCTTCACGAGGTTCAAAAATGGGTCTTTGGATGACTTTATCATTGCGAATAGTAGTAACATAATTGAATTGGTCTATATGTTGACTACCAGAACTACCCGCATGAGGGTTTTAATGACTCTTGAGGTTTAGCTGTCGTTGTGCAGGAAACTTTCATTTCTTATTAATGGTCAATGCAAATGTGATTTTGGAAAAAGTATCTTTCAGATCAATCAATGTTTACACATATTGGTTATTGATGACTTCCTGTTTCTCAATGAATGCATGCAATGTATCCTCAAGGGTTTTCCTAGTTGGTAGGACATATGGTGCATAGTTATGAGAATTTTTGAAATTCTGGTGTACCTAAGGAGGTTGTTGCGATGGTTGTGCTTGGTTATCATTCCTCTAATCGAAGTTTGGATGATATCTCCGGCCAGAATTGTAAGTTTGGGAGTATGGGTTTGTATTTGGTCTCTTGAAGGTGTTAATGGAACTGATTGGTCATGGAGACATTCATACAGGGGCAAGGTTGGGAAAACTTGTGTGACATGTTCATTTGAATTACATATATAACATGTGATTTCTTGAATTGACTTGGCATGATCACTCTTCCTCATTTCTAACGCCTCAACTCTTTTAGTTAGAGATGAATAATTAGCATAAAGGTCATGGTATTCCCTAAAGTTAAACATGCATGAACTAGATACATGTGGTTTTACAGACGATTCATAAGTGCTAACTATGTCCCAATATTGTGCATTCTCTAATATGTGTTTTAGGTAATCTAGTGCATTTTCGAAACTTTTGTCCATAAACTCACCATTACACATAATTTCAATTATTTGTCTGCTTTGGGGTGTTAAATCCTCGTGGAAGTAGGAAACCAGCCTTCATGTTTCAAATTCGTGATGTGGAAAGATATCCAACATCACATTAAATCTTTCCCAATATTGGTAAAATGTTTCCCCAGACTCTTGTGTGAAATCTGTGATTCTCCTCTTAAGGGAGTTTTTCCTGTGAGGGGGAAAGAATTTTTTTAGTAATCGCTCTTGCAAATCATCCCATGTTTTGAAGGATCCTGACCTAAGGTTATGCAGCTAAATTTTAGCTTTATACTTTAAAGAAAAGGGAAAAAAAATTGAGTCGAATTATATTTATGCTGCAATTTTGATATGTGCAAGTATTACATATCTCTTTAAATTTCCTTAAGTGCTTATAAGGATTTTCTGATTCGAGACAGTGGAATGTGGGTAAAAGTTGGATGACACATGGTTTAAAATTGAAACGTGATGCATTTGGGTGAAAAGCAATGAAAGATGGTGATCTTATCCTAATGAGATTCATAAATTCTCTGAGTGTCCTAGGATAATTAATATTGCCATACTGAGACTCACGTTCTACCTAATCAACTATATTTTCATCTCGGTTAAGTAGGTTTTCATTTCGATTATCAGCCATTTTAACTGACGGTGAAGGTGATGATGATTCTCTATTTAATTTACCCCTAGATGATCAATACCAATATCCCATGCAACTTAAATGCAGATTATATGGTAAAATTTAAATATGTAAATGCAATACTTACAAAAAGAAAAATAATAAATAAGTGAAAAAAATAAAGTAAAAACAAATGACAAAAGAAAAAAAAAAGAAAGAAAACACAAATGTAGTTATTAGATCTAAAAACGTCCTCAGATTCTTGTCAATTCAGATATCAATTGAATTTCTCATTCAATTGTCTCAATAAAAAACGAAACACATCTTAATACGCAAAAATCTATTTTTACCGGAAACTTACATATTCTATCGGATTGATCAAACTCGTTTCGCTTTCACTCAGATTCTACCGAATGTTAATATTCAATATACTAATACTCAAACAATTCATTTGGTGGGTGGCTCGGGGCGTGAAACAAAACGACGAGCCGAGATCGACAAACCTATGTGTGTGCCTATTTCACCTCAATTTCGCCGGATTCCGGCGTCCCTTGGCCGGCTGCTGGCAGTTGGTGGTAGGGGTGAGCCAGCGGTCCTTTCTGAGGCAGCGCGCCGGCCATCGGCACAAGCTTCAACCAGAAACGTAGGGAGGGGGTCGAGTGGAGAGGATGAGAAGCTTATGCCAATTTTGTAATTTCTTGAAACTTAGAGGTATATATAGAGAAGTTTATGGAATTTACATTCAGACCCCCGATAATTGCATTCAGGCCCATGTCATTGAATTTTCTCGAAAATTCGTATTTTTGAAGCTCTTATGATGTAAATGTCGTAAAGTGTTCAACATGAAAGTTGTTCGTCTCGAAAAAAAGAGTATGATGGTTCAAAAATCAACTCAATCGGAGTTTATTTGCTATCTTTATAGCCGAAACAAGAAACTTTAAGTGTATAACAATAAAATCAGAAATTGCGTAACCGGTTCTTGAAATCACGCGTTTTCTAATGTGACGAAACTTCACTTTTAAATATTCCGATCTATTTTCTAACACAAAAACTCCGATTTTCCATTACCATCCCG
>SKCR01030466.1:0-102886 GCA_019454045.1 Zanthoxylum bungeanum | reverse complement strand
GGTGTCATGGCCTTTTTCTTAATGGAAGTAACAGTACAGGTTTAGGTTGAGGTGAAGTGGCACAAGGTTTGAAAATGGTCTAGGTTCTAAAAGTTTCAAGAATCCTTGCATCTTCCGCTTTTCAAACACCTTTGACAAAGGTCTACCAAGATTGGAGAATCGCCTATTTTTTACGGCAGTGACCTCAACAGTAGCGGGCTTGGTCTCGAAAGACCCTCCAATAGTCCTTCTAATATTGGCAAAAAACTTCAGGTTCTCAGTTTCTTCCTCCTCGATATCCATGACAGTTTCTCTGAGTTTTTGAAAGTCATTAATCATGGAGGTCATCCTCCTCAGCTTGTTATAAATAGAGGGCTTGGTGCCCTTGATGATCATCTTGATCTGTTCCTTCTCCGAGGACCGAGTCTGCATCTTCAAAAGTTGGCTCCTCCAGCAGTCTACATAATCCTTGAAGCTTTCCTCCGGCTTCTGTTTGGTATTCTCCAAGTCACGAAGTGACAATTCGATCTCCAAATCTGTGACATACTGATTCAGAAAGGCCTCTGCTAATGCCCTCCAGTCATCTTTGACCTTTCTCTCCAGGCCGTGATACCATACCATGGGCGCCCCCTCCAGTGATATCTCGAACATCTTCTGAACCTGACGCTTCGACAGACCCACTGAACTCATCACGGAAACATACTGTCGGAGATGGACCCTTAGATCTCCGTTCTCGTTGAACTTGGCTATGTCGGGCATCTTGAACTGCGAAGGCAGCTACTCTTCGAAAATCATCGTATGGTAGTCTAGCAAATCTTCATGTTTACCCTTCAGCATATGGGTAACTCACTCTACCTGATCCTTGAGTTTCTTCAATTCTGCTTGAGACCCGGCTACCCTTCCCATGCATAATATGCCATGTCATCATCAAAAATATGGATCTCATCACTCACCATATTCGGAGGCTCCTCACGTCTGACATTCTCATTGCTTTCTATTCCCCATGTGTGGGGCACTGCTAGACTGGCCACAGCGGTGGCTAAAGCTTGCAACTACTCAGTAATCTTAGTGACGTTGGTCTCTAATTGATCCATGTGGGAAACCTCATTATATGACTCACTCATGTTTGCTAACTATTTTTTAACGAGTCTTCCTTCTTTTCTAACCCAACGGATATCTATGATGGCTTTTGAAACTGTGAGTTAGAATGATGCATGTATGCGTGCGTTGCATGAGATATATAAGATGTATATGGTTATCAAAACAGAATATATCCTTCCGGCCTTATTTCTCCCACACTCGCGGTAAGTCTATTTTTGGGTTCTAGGTATGGCTTATTTTACGCACCGATGTTGGTACATAAAATCGCTCTCTCCTATGCTATGGGGTGAACCTTGGTCGCTTCAGTCCCTTTCCATCGGTAAAAGACAAATGTCGCCCATTATGGGATCGTGCCATTGTCTAGAAATGACAAATTGGGCTTTCGGCAATCGTGGTAATGGGGATGAACTTGAAAGCATCCAAAGTAAATAAATATGCCGAAACAATGCGTATCCTTCCTGGATGAAAGCCAGTGTGGATATCAGACTCATGCTTCTAGCATATTTATATCACGATTGGATTTTCTAAGTCCATCAAGGTTTTCATACAAGTTGGCCCATTATCATTCCAAAGCATTCAATCATATTATTGCGAGGTGCAAACTTGTCCCAGTTGAAAAAATCCCAACAGGTTTACACTTTTACGAAAATGGGGCTAAACAACTTCAAATGATAGGGGGCCCAAACACAAAGTGGTACATCGGCATTTTGGAAGCTTTTGGCCCAATAGTCATAAGACATAAACTCGTCCCAGTTTAAGTGGCCCAACAAGTTCGTATCTTATGACGAGAAGCCCAACTGGGTCCAAATGAAGATGGTCCCAAACACAAGCATAATAGGGTGGCTTCTATATGTCATACAACTATGGTTCACATGCGGATTTATAGGAGTATAGATAAGGGCTCCTGCCGGCGAAGGGTTGCCCACAACTAGGTCTCCCCACTCAAGGGTTCGAGCGACCAAGTGAGCGCACCTTTTTTATACCCTAAGGTACGTGCCAACGAGTGATGATACCATATAACGATTCACCGCTTCGAGCGAAAAGGACTTCACGATACATGATGCCATCAAGGTAAGAAAGGGTATGCAAAATATATGAGACAAGGTTAACTAAATCAAAAATCACAATCATTACAAGACATTATTTCCGGGCTGATTCTCTATCTCCAGTGGAGTCGCCAGACTGTAGACATGATACAGAGGTACGGCGACGCTGTCTGGGCTCGCAGCCCGTCGGGAGTACGGAGTAGCCCGCGGGGGACTAAACCGGAGATTAAATGGAGTCGCCACCCAATGTTAACTGGGAAATGATTTAAGGCCGCACTCACCCCTCACAAGGGAAGACCTCAAACCGTTGGGTTCGAAATTGTCCCTTACTTATGCCAACTGTAATGAACGGATTTATGCAATAATATAACCAAGTCTTATGCAGCACATGCAAGATAATTCAAATAAACACATGAATTTGCATTACCATAAACATTAATAGAAACAATGGAAACATATTACATTAAAGAGTACAAGATGCGGAAATGAAAATAATAAATAATCAAAGGCGGAAAAGCGTCAATGAATGGATAGCAAATAAAAGGAGGTTAATCAGGCTTATGCGAGTATTTCATGAGTGGTACATGGAATTGTATCTCAAGTACGGACCGCACTACTATCCATTCGGATTCGGCTACTGAATTTACGTCTGGATTTTCATCTGATATACCGCAAGGGATAACACGCAATCATTAACACAATGTAAATAAAAATAGACGTTAAATATAATAATGCATATGATGAAATAACAATAAATAACCAAAACTATAAATAATAAACTAAGTGCAAAAAAAATAAAAGAAAGATAAATAACACAAAAGAAATGTGGAATAATAAAAAATGTGACCAGAGAATTTGGCTGTTTTCAATGTAGGACTTCGCATACCTGGTTGGACGTATTTCACGTCCAACCAAGCATGTTGTTTCCAGGACGACAAAATAAAATATAATAAAGGGTGCCCTCAGGTTTTACCTTTTAAGTCGCTTCTCGGGAGTGCGTTGGGACATCGCCGGAAGGGTTGACGCTTCGCTCTTTTTTTGGTTCGTTGGTTTGCTATTTCCGCTCGCTATTTTCTCTATTTTCTTCACTATTTTGACCGCTGTTTAGGGACTCGGTTTGGGTTGTTTCAAGAAACTATTTTGGGGGCAGTTTTGTTCACTGTTTTATTTGATATGGGGATTGTTTTAGGGTATTTAGGGCTGTTTCGGTTGAGTACAATTTGAGACGTGCGTTGTGTGCGTGATTTTAGTGCTGTGTTGTTTAGAGAGAGAGGACGTGTGTGTCTTCTCTTTTTGATTGATGTCGTGAGTATAAGAAGCGAGAGAGGAAGGAATAGATGAGACCGAGGAGAGAAAATTAGGGTTCTTTTAGTTTTGGTCAATTGACGTGAGTGGTCCAAGAGAAAGAGAGAGGTCGAAGAGAGAAGAGATAAGATAGGTTTTCTTTGCTTTGTGTTTTTGTCGTGAGTCTGATAGAGAAGAAGAGGACCTGCGTGAGTCTGAGAGAGAAGAGAGAGAGGGTGTGTCTTTGACGAAGGCTAGGGTTTTTCTTTTTGTTCTCTGCTTCTGCCGAAAGGGTCCAGAGAAGAAGAGAGCTAGGGGTTTTTTTTTATTATTGTCGAGTGTGCTGCTTGTTTTTGTGAGGGAAGAAGGTGAGCTGAGGGATGTTATAGAGCAAAGAGAGATAGATGAGCGAAGGAGGTGGCTGATTAGGGTTTATTATTTTTTGGTTGTCGTGTGTTGCAGGTGGGAGAGAGAATGTGTCGAAGAGATGGAGGAAGAAGAGAGTTAGGGTTTTCTGTTTTCTGTTACGGCCGAGAGTGGCGAGAGAGATGATGGAGGCGAGAAGGAGAGAGGTTGGAGAGAAAGTGAGCTTGGGTTTTTTTTGGGTTATTGCCGAGTTGTGAATTGGTGGGGAGAATGAGGTGTGGAGCTAGGGTTAGGGTTTGGTTTAAGTTATGTTTTATAGTGGTGCATTAGGGTTAGGGTTATGCAAGTGGGCTTTGGATGGGTGCGTATCGGCTTTGGATGGGTGCGGGGGTTTTGGGCCAAGTTTAATGTTTAAAACATGAATTGATTGAGCGAACCTGAGGCTAAACAATGGAATTAAATTTGGTAATGTATTTATTTTCTGAATTTTCCCTTCCGACGTACGTTTTCCCGCGACTTCCGTAACTTATCGGGTAGTGCCTCCATGCGAGGCTAATCATCGGGCTTCATGCAAAAATGCAGTGTCTACAGATTAGAATTATATTTTCATTAAAAAAAATTGGACAGAATTTTAATAGAATTTGAGTTGTTGCTAGTTTTTTACCTAAATAATTTTTAGGAAGTTAAACCCATATAAAATTTTAATTGGATTAAAATTAAATAACAACAAGAATCCTACTACAACTTTGATTATATATTTTAATTATTTAATATGATTAAAATATTAATTGATAATCAAAGTATAATCTTTTAAAAGTTTTAAGATTAGTAATAGGATTATTCAAGCCAAGAAAGCCTAAGACCTTCTCGAACAAAGAGGTACTAAAGAGAACTTTGTCACCAAGGCGATAAGAGCCTAAGAAGGTAGGGACTTAAGTGGTCACGCCGGACCCCCCTCATCTTCTGGGAGTTTTTCTCTAATTACCGAATTGTGAAGGATTGTCTTAAACCAAATGGAACAGTCTTATTAAAGCATTAATAAAAGATTAGGATCCCCCTCGTCTAGAGCCAAACATAAAAGTTATGTGCTTAATGTACTTGTGCACGATGAAAGTATAAGATACAAAGACATCAAGATGCACAAAAAGAAAAGACCTAAATCATATAAGATATGAATAATTAAATAATCCCCAAGATTTAATATTAAGCATTAACCTTCCAACACAATCAAATAGTCCACTGAATATATTTTGGTAATCCCAAAACCCATTAGGTGAGGGACCCTTATATGTTTAAGTACTATTTGACCTGTTCGTATATGTAGCCTAATGATTGCAAACCCAAAACCCATTCGGTGAGGGCCAATCACATGTGTTACGTGACGAAAGGTGTTGGGCCTATCTTAACTAGTGAAGATGTCAAAACCCATTAAGTGAGACATTGTTCGCTAGAGGTAAAAATAGCGAGCCTTGTATAGAGATACAATCAAAAGGAGTTTTGACTCATTGCAAATGAAGTGCCAAAACCCATTAGGTGAAGCATGACATTAACAATGAGAACTCGACGTCCCACTAGAAATATATCCAACAATATTTCTGTTGTCCGCATATGGGAGTGTGGAATTCGAGTAAAATTAGTGGGATCAACATTATTTAAAAGACCTTAAATTTTGTTTAATTACTTATTACAAAATTATTAACAAACTTGTGTTTTCAACAGAGTACGTGATACAAAATGAATCCACTAACATCAATACTTGACAAAGATAAACTCATTGGCCCCAATTTCATGGATTGGCGTCGTAAGCTCAAGATCGTCTTGGATTACGAACGTCTCTATTATGTTCTCGATATGAAAGATCATATTCCTATTAATGATGATACCTTTGATGAATAGGTTGCTGTTTTCTATAACTGGAAATACGATGAGCTTAAGGTAAGAAGCTTCATCAAAGCCTCTATGAGCCCAACTCTACTAGAGCAATATGAGAGGGTGAAGTCTTCGGTGGAAATCATGAAACACCTACAATAGTTGTATGGTGAAAGTAGTGAAACTGCTAGATACGATGTAACTAGCAAATTATTCAGGATAAAGATGAAGGATGGGACTCCAGTCTCTGATCATGTGCTCCAAATGATCAATTTGATTGATCAAACAGATACATTTGATCTAGGACTAATGTTCAAGGTTAAGGTGGATTTGATCCTATAGTCTTTGACTCCCGTCTTCAAGGGCTTCATTTCCAACTTCAATATGAATAAGTTGATTAGATCAACTAAGTCACTTAGTGAGCTTCATGGCTCATTAAAGACCTACGAAAAGGTTGAAAACATCTTAAAGGTTGAGGGAAATGATAAAGGGGTTGTTCTTGCTATCTCTGGTCCTCACAAGGGCAAGAAAAATGGAAAGGGTAAGAAACAAGTCTCTAAGAAATCTAAGCCCACTGGAGGCATATCGAAGAAAAAGAAGGAAAAGAATGCCCAAGATGAGTGCTTCTATTGCAAGAAGAAAGGACATTGGAAGAGGAATTGTCCTTAGTACCTTGCGAGCTTGAAAAAGTAAAAAGAAGGTAAGTTTTCATTCTTTGTTATTGAAATGGATCTTGGAATAAGTTCCATATCTCATTCATGGATTTTAGATTATGCTGCGACCTCACATATTTGTATGTCTCCTCAGATTCTAAAGAGTAAGAGGTTACTTAAGGAATGAGAAGTGGTCCTGAAAGTTGGAAATGGAGAACTTGTCTCTGCAACCACCGTAGAGGCGTGTCAACTTCCTATGCCATCAAGATATTTAATTTTATTAGATAAAGTTTTACATTTTCCTATTGCAATAAGAAACATTGTTTCTATTCCAGTATTGATAAAATGTAATTATGAATTTCATTTTATCAATGAGAAATGCAATATTTATTATCTGAATAAATTTGTTGGTGTTGCACTAAAAGAAAATGGATTGTATGTCTTGGAAATGAATGAGAACCATAACAAAGAATTAAATACAATAACAACAAAAAGACCAAGAGATAATCCTAATTCAATATTCCTTTGGCACTTAAGATTAGGTCATATTGGAGATAAAAGAATTTCACAATTGGAGAAGGAAGGCTTACTTCCTTCGTTAGGTTTAGAACCTTACCCACTTGTGAATCATGTCTCAAAGGAAAAATGACCAAATCACCTTTTGTCGGACAAAACGAAAGAGCCAAAGAAACCTTGGAACTCATACATACTGATGTATCTGGCCCACTTAGTATAGTGGCCAAAGGTGGTTTTCAATACTTCGTTATTTTCACTGATGATTGTTCAAGATTTGGGTATTTGTACCTAATGAAACATAAGTCGGAAACTTTTGAAAAGTTCAAAGAGTATAAGAATGAAGTAGAAAACCAATTAGGAAAAAGTATTAAAAATCTACGATCTGATCGTGGAGGAGAATACTTAAGTACCAAATTTCAAGAATATCTCAAGGAACATGGAATAGTGTCACATGTAACACCTCCTTACACACCTCAGCATAACGGTGTCTCTGAAAAGAAAAATCGCACCCTATTGGATATTGTACGTTCCATGATGAGTTTTGTTGATATACCGACATCCTTTTGGGGATATGCTCTCCAAACAGCCTTGCATGTTCTAAATAGAGTTCCAACCAAATCCGCTCCCAAAACCCCATATGAGATATGGTATGGGAAATGTCTTAATTTAAGATATTTGAAGATTTGGGGTAGTCCAGCTTATGTAAGGAAAGTCTTTAAAGAAAAGCTAGACTTAATATCTGAAAAAGCTCAATTCATAGGATATCCCAAAGATTCGATGGGATACTACTTCTACATTCCCTCTGATAACAAGATAGTGGTTAGTAGGAATGCTACCTTCCTTGAGGACCGTTTGGTTCAAGAGGGAAATACTGGGAAAGAAGTGGACCTAGATGAGGAAGTCTCTTAAGAAGAGGATTCTGGAAAATGAATTGACTCACCTTAGAAGGAACCAGAACAAGTAGAACAATAAGCACCTCAAGAAACATAACCACTTCGTAGATCAATTAGGGAATCTCCCATGCCATTGAGATATACCCTAGTCAATCAACAAGATTTTGAATCTTTTAAGATTGGTGAAACGGTTCATATTGATGACACAAGAAACTACAAAGAAGTAATTTCAGACATTACTCTTCTAGATGGCTTGAAGCTATGAATTTTGAAATGGAATCCATGGATTCCAATCAAGTATGGACACTAGTTAATCCTCCAAAAGGAATTTGTCCAATTGGGTGTAAATGGGTCTTCAAGAGAAAGATTGGAAAAGATGGAAAAGTAGAGACTTATAAAGCTAGACTAGTGGCAAAAAGATATACTCAGAAACAAGGAGTTGATTATGAGGAGACCTTTTCGCTAGTAGCTATGCTAAAATCCATTAGAATTCTCTTAGCTATAGCAGCTTACTTTGACTATGAGATTTGGCAAATGGATGTAAAAACAGCTTTTCTAAATGGATTTCTGAAGGAAGAAATTTATATGAAACAGCTAGAAGGTTTTACATCTAAATATGATAGTCATAAAGTATGTAAGTTGCAAAGATCTATATATGGTCTAAAGCAAGCATCTAGGAGTTGGAATCTACAATTTGATGATGCGATCAAAACGTTTGGTTTCATCAAAAATATGGATGAACCATGTGTTTACAAAAAGGTTAGTGGGAGTACCATAACGTTCTTAATATTATATGTGGATGACATATTACAATTGGGAAATGATGTCGCTATGATGACTTCAGTCAAAGTATGGTTATCCAAAACATTCTCAATGAAAGACTTGGGAGAAACAACATACATTCTTGGCATAAGAATCTATAGAGATAGATCAAGAAGAATGATTGGTTTGTCCCAAAGTTTGTACATAGAAAAAGTGCTCAAGAGATTCAATATGTTGGACTCTAAGAGAGGTTTGTTGCCTTGTAGGAATGTAATTCAGCTATCTAGATCGATGAGTCCCAAAACACCTCAAGAAAGAGCACACATGAGTCAAGTACCATATGCTTCTGCCATAGGTAGTCTCATGTATGCCATGCTATGTACAAGATCGGATATCATATTTGCTGTTAGTATAACAAGCAGATTCCAGTCCGATCCAGGAGAAAATCATTGGATAGTAGTCAAGGCAATCCTCAAGTGCTTAAAAAGAACTAAGGATATGATACTGACTTACGGATCACCAGAACTGAAAGTGGAAAGGTTTACGGACTCGGACTTTCAGAAAGACACTGATGATTATAAGTCAACCTCTGGATTCATTTTCTTATGTAATTGAGGAGCTGTCAGTTGGAAGAGCGCTAAGCAATCCACTATTGCGGACTCCACTACTGAGGCAGAATACATAGCAGCTTCAGAAGCAGTGAAAGAAGCAGTTTGGATAAAGAAGTTCGTTACAGAGCTAGGTGTGGTTCTAGCCATTGAAGGAGCGTTCCCTTTGAACTGCGATAACAATGGGGCTATAGCACAGGCAAATGAACCAAGGTCACACCAGAAATCCAAACACATTCAAAGAAAGTATCACATACTAAGAGAATATGTTGGAGATGGGCAAATAGCCATTCAGAAAACACCTTCAGCTGATAATGTGGCTGATCCACTCACAAAGCCAATGAGCCAAGAACAAATGGAGCGTCATCTTGAGAAGATGGGCATTGGGTATCATAACAACTGGCTTTAGTGCAAGTGGGAGTTTGTTAAAGTGTATGCCCTAAAACCAGTTATGGATGTAATGGTTTAAGGCATAATATTTGTAATATAGTTTATTATTTATTAATAAAAGGCTTTTGTTAACTACACATTATTACATCCATATTTTATGTGTATGTCCTGAGACATTATGTAATATGAGTATCGTTAATCCAAAAGACTTTTGCGATTATGAGAGTCAATAATATTTATATATGTCTCAAATTAAGTTCTTGGTAAAATGTGATTGTTATACATGACAATAATATATCACTTAACCACTATTGTTATGTGTCGCCTAGATTGACATATGATGTTAATAGAATGAATGATGAGTCTCATATCATAAGGACACAAATAATAGATGTTTCATTAGTAGAATGAAATATCGAACACGACCACAGAAATGTAAGATCACATGATAATATTATCTAAGGTTATTGATTTTCGTAATAATACATTAGTGGCATCATATCATTTGACCTGAGATCATATGATGACTTGTGCGATAGTACTCTTGGTTCACTAGTATATCCTCATTCGACTATCCAAGTCATTTGAATAAATACTATTTGGCCTTGAGCAATTGACGTACGAAGTCACGTATGCTTCAAGATGGGATCCGATAACGTTGATAATTAAAGTTATAGATGTTTCAATGAAACTTAAAATTGTGGATATAAGTCTTTGGTCAAAGCAGTCGATATCTTAGAGATATCAAATCCACAAGATAAAGTTTAAAGATATATATATATATATATCGAGGATAAGGATTTGACCTAACCATGATCCCAGACTCGATAAGAAACATAAATATCGGAAGGAATGAGATGACATGATCGAAGTGTATTATAACATGTTCATATGTTTTCTCACTTCATTCATCGACCAGGGGCCATGGCTTGCTGCTAGGAGATTACCCATGGTCTGTGGAATATCATAGAGATGAAATATTAAAGAGTTAATATTATTCCATTGCTACTTGATAATGAACCTAGGACGGTCGCACAATATAGTTCTCGTCTATGTTACAAATTCGAGGATGTTTATTAAAAGTTAATAAATGATTATTTTGGCATTTCCTAATTGGATTAGGATATTCGAGATATTTTAGAAATATTAATTTGATTAATAAATTCGAAAAATAAAATAAGATTTAATTGTTTAATTAAATATTTGATATTTATATTAAATAAATTAAATGTAATTTTAATTATTTGTTAATTAAAATTAAGTAAGTTAAATTAATTAATTAATAGTTAATTAATTAATATGCCAAAATAATATTTAATCTATTATGCTTTAATTTAGTGGGCTAGCACCTAAATTAATTAGAGTCATATTTAAGATTAAATAGGGAAGTCTTTATTTAATTAGGATTCCTAATTTGATTAAGTATCCTAATTTTATTTTTGGAAAGAATCTTTAAGAGACCAAATTTGATTTGGAGAGATATTTGATTGACATTATTGTATTGGAATACAATTAAAACTTCTTGTACAAGTTGAAAGGCAAAACTTCTTGTACAAGTTGAAAGGCAAAACTTCTTGTTCAAGTTGAAAGGCAAAACTTCTTGTACAAGTTGAAAGACAAAACTTCTTGTTCAAGTTGAGGCAAAACTTCTTGTTCAAGTTGAGGCAAAACTTCTTGTTCAAGTTGAAGGCAAAACTTCTATATATATAGATTAAGCGAAAATATTTTTTAAAGATTTTTTCTCTCTATTGGAATAGTTCCAATTTATTTCTAAACACTTCAAACATCCTAGAAAAGAAAAGCGTTTCTTTTGTTCTCAAGAGAGGGAGCGATTTGTTCGTAGAGGAGCGCTAGTGTGCCAACTAGAGGTGCAATGCTTGGTGCACTACTAAAAGGGAAAAATCAAGGAGGATATTCAAAAGGCTCGAGAAAGATAATAAGCACATCAATGTATGTTTTATTATTAGTAAATTTTATTTATGTTGATAAATAAAATATTTATTGCATGCATGTTAAATTAATATAGATTAATTTAAATAGTATATTGTTTACATCAACAACATAACCACGGTCTTTAAAGTGATTTTGGAAGAAAATTTTAAATTTCAGTCACATGAATGCTTCCGCGCTAACCCCAAAACCTTACACATAAGACATCTGAATAGGGCAGTAAACACTGGACTGTGAATCTGTCCAGATTTTTAATTTGCGCAAACATCAGGGGATTAAATTTGCAATTATTGCAAAGTCCAAGGGCTATCCAGAACCTGATCAGATTCGGTTCAAAGGGTAAAGGAGAACAAAATTTTTTGAGGGTCGATCCTGAGACCAAAACATAAATTCTGCTGCGCATGGAGACTTTCTGAGAATAATCTTGCAATACCGAACTATGCAAGGGTTGTACAGTTGCTTTCCAGTTTCGGTGGTGACCAAAGGGAGTGTCGAAACAATTATCAAGTCCAATCTCGTGGCCTAAGTACATTTCTCGTGAAGAGTTAATGAGAAAATACTTATTGTATACAGACTATGCTAGTGGCTTACGAGATTAGCTATTTTACAATTGGGCAGTGATAGATTCATTTAGTATATCAGGATTAATATCCTTGTTATTTATAATCCCAAAATTAATAATTTAGGACTGATAGGAACTTATAAACCTAAACTATGTTTGGTTCTTATATAAATCACAACTTTTATTATACAAGATATTTATAAACTAAATATACATAAACTCGTATAATAAATGAAATTTCACTTTATTAATTCAATATAAGTTTCACAATTATAAATATTACAGTTCTAATCTACTGGATCTAGGGTATACTACCAACAACATCTTTCCCGACAATTGAACTGCTTTAGGTCGAGCCCAATCTTCAATCCACTTCATGTACGTGGCCTCACCAATGTGCTCAAGCCTCTCTGGCACTTTTTTTTTTTTTTTTCTTCCAAGCAATCTGGACTACGACAACTAGTTCCTCATCCCATATAAAGTATTTATGTAACATTCAATTATTAATTATTGAATGTTGAAAAGAAAATTTAGCGAAAAAATTCAATTCCTAAATTTGTTCACAAGTTGTGGTGCATTAAATTGGTATCATGTTTAGTGACAGAATCTTTCCATCGTGGAATTATCAAGATTCCATCAATAATTAGTGGGGCCTTAATTTAGCACTGCGAGGATTTATGAGATGGGTTCAAATTATTAAACAAATAAAAAAAAATTAATAATGGAAAATTTCCACCGCTAAATTTGGTCATAAACAGTGGCGCAATAAATTGATATCATATTTAGGGACATAATTTTTCCATTACAGAATTGTCAAGATTCCTTCACTAATTAGTGGGGCCTTAATTTGACACCCCCATATAGTAATGAAATTTTTCGCCGCTATATTATCGTAAGAAATCAATTGGTAAATATGTAGTTAGATAATGGCTCCATTATTTTTTTTTTTTGAATTCATCGGTATTTACCATTAGAAAGATAGCTATCGATAAATTCTGTCAGTATTTCAAAAAAATTTTATAGTGACTAAGGGGTGCACACGGGTCAAGTCGGGTCGGGGTTTTTTGATTTCGTGAGATCCAATCAGGTCGGGTCACGCGGGTCATGATATCCAAACCCGAAATTTGAAAAGTGAAATCCGATCGGGTCGGGTCGTCAGGTCAGCCAAAAAAATGATTTTTTTTATGAATTAATTATTTTGAAATTTAAATAATAATTATTTTACATTCCGAAAAATTATCATATATAAAGTTTTAAGACAACAAAAGTAATAAATAAATGAAATAATAGTAAAAACTTAAAAGAATAATAAATTTTTAGAACAATAATAAAAATTTTAGAAAATTAATAAAAAAATTATAGTTTCGGGTCGGGTTTTAATATCAAACCCGTGACCCAACTCATAAATTTCAAGTCGGGTCGGGTTAACCTGAATTTTTTATTAATAAAAGTTTAAATCAACTTTTCGATGAGTTTAATCTAATTTGCCTAAATATGCATATTAGGTGTAATCTTTTCAATTTGTCTAACTACTTGATTAATCAATTTAATCCAGTATTATACAACTATAAATCCATATTTTATAATTATCAAAGTATCCTCCAATTGTAAAGATATTTATGAAATTATAATTGTACGGGCCAAATTTGGTCCATGGGCAATTTCGTCATTTTACTTCAGGCACAATACTGAATGCACCCCAGACTCTCCAACATAAGACCCAGGCCTAAGCTTCTACCGCAAAAGAAAGTCCCAATGTTTGAAGTATATAGAGGCCCAGAGATTCACAAGCCCAGGCTCAGTGAAATACCACGTGCCTAAACCATAATCGGGGATCACCCCACGCCAGTCCACATAACGCTCAGGCTCATAAACACCATTCATAACCCATCTGTTCCAGCCTACAACGGGCAAAACGCAGTAATTGCACCTAATGAAGTCGACCGTTATCATGATCCAACGGACGAGCAATCAAAGGGCAATAAAGACACACGTTATTGGAGCATGTATATATAGGAAACGATGCCCCACGAGGGGAGCATTCAACTTCTAGCTCTCATACTCACAGCTTTGGGACTTTCACAAAGATCACCATACCTGCTATCTACCGCCCTCACGGCACCCTACAAAGCTCAAGGTAGTATCTTACTTTGACCTTCCTCCTACTACTTCTTCAGTTCCTTCACTGACTTGAGCGTCGGAGTGCCCCCGGCACCCACCACACACCGGTGGGCAGTACTTCCGCTCACTCTACATCTTTGTTTTGCAGGATCGCCAGTGCCCCTCTTTCACGAAATCTCAATTATGGACCTCGGACGAAAACCAGCGTCTACAATTTGGCGCCCACCGTGGGGCCTAGCGATTCATAGCATGCAAAGATCTCTTCATCTACGATCCTATCAAACACCCCTCCTCGTGAGGCGTCACGCGACGAGCAAACACTAGATCTCATGATCACTTAATTAGCCATCTTCCAAGAACAATTATAAACATTGAAGCACATTTCTTCAAACCCAAAAGACGCGAGGCAGAAAGTCATCCCAATAGTCCTGCCATTCGATCCAACCACTTGGAAGCTTCAAAAATGTGGCAAGTGACAATATGCCATAATACAACCATTCACCAAATCAAGAAAGAAGTCAACACATCTACTCAACCGTCCAAACACAACAAACCCCTTCCTCCATATGCAAGGAAATACAAGAGATTAAAAGAGCGATTATGTCAAGCCTACCCGGTATCAGACTACCAGTGAGAAAGAGTCGATCCGACATAATTTAAAACACTCCACTCTTAGAAATCTTCCAATCTCTAGGATTGTCACTTGGCTCATTTGTTTCATTCTTAATTAGAAATCTATTTGCTTCAATCAACATATATGGACCGCCACTTTGACTATTCTACACACTTCCTCCAATCGACATGAGAATACCCTCATAATTCCCGGCATACCCAATCAACCAAGAAGTATTCTCTAAGGTTGAAATCTATTCGAGACTACTTGGG
The DNA here is from genome assembly GCA_019454045.1 of Zanthoxylum bungeanum. Lineage (NCBI taxonomy): Eukaryota > Viridiplantae > Streptophyta > Magnoliopsida > Sapindales > Rutaceae > Zanthoxylum > Zanthoxylum bungeanum. The sequence continues at coordinate 87,901 of SKCR01030466.1, read as the reverse complement.
GCGATTACCATCTAATCTAAATGGCATGGATAGAATATCATCCCCTTCAGACTACGAAAGAGGATTGTCGTCTCCTCCAGGTGAGAAGAAAGATTACGTGAATGGAGTTTCATCAACTCTAGACTCCATTCGACCATAGTCTCATGGACCTACATCAGGAGCAAGACGCCTCCCTTCAATGGAACTATATTTCCTACCATTTACCTCACATGATGAAAGGATGTATTTGGCATGAGGAGGATGTCCCAGTCGACAGTACCCGTATGAAAACTTGGTGTGGACATCACGGTCAACCTTACCAGGTATGGCTTACACTTTTTAAGAATATCTCAGTCGACTTCACTAAGGCATGAGACTTATAATAGGTGTCATAATATGATACTAGCTATGGGTGTCCCAGACGACACTATGATTTTCAACTTGGTAATTGTTATGAGTGTCCCAGTCGACATCAATATGTGGCTTGGAACTTTTGATTGATGTCCTAGTTGGTATTACAATTTATAGTAAGAGACTTGTTATGGGTGTCCCAGTCGACACTACAATTTATAACTAGGTAATTGTTATGGATGGCTCAGTCGACATTTACAATGTTTGGGAAAGAATTTGTTAGGGATATCCCACTCGATATTAGCGTGTTGTGGAGGATGTCCCAGTTGACATTACTATATATGTAGCTTGTCGCTTGCTAAAGATTCCACTCGACCCTCCACATGTGAGGCTTGACTCTTGTTCAAGATCTTATTTGACATGAGAAAGAAGAAATCCTAGCTAGATGGCTGGAGTTTCATTCCACAGGATAATGAAGAAGTTCTAGCTAGAGTAATAGATTTCACTTGACACGATGAGGATGAATTCTTGGCTAGAGGCTAAGGTTCCAATCGGCATGACATGAAGGAATGATTAGCTTTTGGCTGAAGATCCATTCGACACGACAGATAGGTAGGCTGAGCTACCTAAGATTTCAATCAACACTACATGGATGCACATCATGAGGATATTGTCCCACTCGACATCATATCCTCCAGACTTTGAGCATATAAAGTTGCATGAGGTACACGCCAAGCCCATCAACAGCCGGTCCATTTACATCAAACCATTGCATTCCACGTGACTGTGTTTCTCTGGGGCATTTAATCAAACTTGTTCTAGGCTTCCTGTATTCGGCCATTTCTCATGAGGTTTGAGATTTCTGCGTGGACGGGTTTTAGATTAAGAGTGGTTACATGAATCTGATGTGCTGTAAAGGTTTGTTGGATCGGGTGAGAGAGTTGTCTGGCAATTGATCATATTGTTACGCGTGGGAGTGGTGTTTGTCCTTTGCGTTTTGGCAATTTATGTAAGGCTTCATGCATGTGGGACCATTCATTAGGCATGGGTTGGTTGATCTACATGTTTTTATACACCCATGTGGTCGTATGGAGATGTTTTTTAGCTTGTATATGACTTCCTTGCTGCATCTTCTTACAAGCAAAGTAACCGGTGTGGGACAAATGATTTGTTTGTGTTGCTGCGTCTGGAGTTGGTTTGTCTCTCTGTAGTCGGTCTAGGTGTGTTGGTTATTGGAGTTACATTTCTTGGGCGATGTGGGACTCTGGTTCCATTTTTGTGATTTGTTCAGACCAAAATGCCATTCGACAAGGCTAACGTGAAGATCATTCAAATGTCAGAAATCTCACTCGACAAACGTACCTACAGCGGTTTGGCATCATACCGAAATTTCACTCGACAAGGAAAAAGTGAAGACCCATCAAAGGTTAGCAATTCCATTCGACAACATGCCTAAAGAGGTTTGGCATCAGACGAAAATGACATTCGACAAGGAAAACATAAAGGATTGAACTTGTAATGAACGGGGGAGGCAGGGCAAGCAATGAGGTAAATCTGATCAACTTCGAGCATAATTGGCTCAATGACATCGTGTCGAATGAGCTCGAACTGTGGGTTTCCAAAATGGTGAACCAAGTTATCTTTTTTGTAATCGACAACAATCACACAATCGCCTCTATCCGTCAGATGGTCCACGAGGTGACTCCCCACGAACCTGGGCCCACCAGTTACCAAAAGGTATTGCGCCACCCGCGTTTACGTGTTGAGACACCGCCTCATAAAGGACCCTGACACGACGACAGAAGTGAGATAGCCATACAAAATAGTTGAATCAGCCTATCGAAGGGGAAACCATCAGTTGCCCTTACAATCCTCATTTCACCTCCATTTTTAACTTAACGACAACCAGCCACCATCATGTTATCCATATCCGAAAGCCCTAATTCTTTATAGCTCCAGTTTGCTTTCACGCATAACAAGAAAGTGATAAATTGATGGAGTTGTTAGCTAGTTACTATCAGTTTAATGTTTATAGCTGCTTTTGGCGGCGTCGTTGTGGTGCGGTGAGGTGATGGATGTAGTGGAGCTAAGATCCAGTTGATATACCGAATATTATGGGATCTGAGGTGTTCGGTAGAGCTAGGGTTTCAGTAATGTGGTCGAGGTTGCTGCTTGCGAGTCTAAATACTCGTGTTCTGATCTTCGATGACGCATGACGCTGGGTTTTTTTACTCATTTTCTTGCAACTGCCGATGTGGGATTCCCAGCTTTGCTCTCAATTTGTTTTTTATGAGGCTTGGAGCCAGTTTGCTTGGTTTTGGAAGTCATTTCTTGAGGCTGCGCTTGTTTTTGGGCTTTGATAATGGGCCTGTGTGTGTTCGTCATTTAAGGCTGGACTATTGATTTGCAGAAAATGATGTGAGGCCTGCCTTCTTGGTCTTGCTTCGGATGGCCTCTGAAGTGTCATTTTTCATGGTCTTGCAATTTGTGTGAGCTGGATTCTTAATCTATCGTTTTGGGCTACTTCAAAAGGGCTGACGTTAATATGCTATGGGGAAATGGCTCATGTAATTTGGGCTAAGCTTTGTCTCGGCCGTTGTGTTGTTTGTGGGCTGTTGGTTTGCTTGGGCTGATAGGTTGCTTTGGATAAGTTCTGTTCTTAGCTTACTAAAGTTAAACGTCACTCTTCGTCTAGTTCGTTACATTAAGATATGTCCTCACTCAGAATAAGGGGAAGGAAGATAGGGCATCCAATTCAGAATCCATTCTTCCAGTCACAACAACGGACTTTGGTTTCGGCAGTTAGAATTTTGGATTGGGAGGGCTTATTACTCTCGACTTGGGCTTCAATTTTCCAGGGCAGGATTGAAGTATTACTCGGTAGCTTTAGCTTAATTTCTTTTGTTTCATTGGGCTATGGTAGCTGGTTTTCTTTAATTTGGGCTGGTGGATGGCTTGTTTTCGGGCTGAGTGTGTTGGGTTGACTGCTGGTGGAGTATGGATCGAACTAGCGACCGATTGTGCATGGTTTTGGTTTGTTGTCTTGGATTGAGGATGGCGTCAAGGATTTGGGGTTCTCCTGGTCTTATCTGACTGCATGGATAATTCATGACTTTTTTGCTTTGTTAGGTGTTTACGGACCAATTTTTGATGTCCATGTGATAGTCTCGGCTTGGGTTGATGTTTTTTGTGTTAAGGCGACTTTTATGCCCAGTTTCCTTTATTGTTTGTAGGTCGGTTTGCCTTTTGTTTTGTTGGGTCCTTGGGCTTTGAGACTTTTGTTGGGTTTGTTTGCTTCCTCTTGAGTGACAAACCTTCCCATTTGCGCGAACATATGTGCCTGCAAAGGTACGAGCTTATCACCTGCCACCTTGAGAAACGACGCTGCGCCCCTTCATGCAAAACAAGACAAACGACATGCACCCACTAAAGAAAATGCCATCGAGGATGAAGCTCACTTTTGACATTCGTTATGTCAAGTCTACAGTATCTTCCAGGACCTTCATCAGGACCAGTCGACAATAGTCTCTTGGACCTTTATCAGGTCTCGTAGACTCTTCTGGACTTTTGCCAAGTCTAGCAGTATGAAGAGAATCATTAACCTTCATCAGGTTCAATAAAGTGGAGATCGATTTAGAAGCTTTACAAGGTCCAATAGATTGGAGACAATCCGGGAGATAAAAGGATAAGCCTACCTCAAATATTAATAAGATCATCTGTCTCAGCCGAAATGTTCACCACGTGACAGGTAATCACATTTTTTCCATATTTACATACCATATATGTGGTTCGCAGGTAATTTCATACAGCTCAAAACCTGGACCTTCATCTGGTCCAGACGATATAGAGACTCCCTATAGTTCCTCTTCAGGACCAGTAGGCTGAATATCTTCCTGACGTCATCAAGTTCAATCGACCGGGGACATTCCCCATAGACTCATATCGAGTCAAGTTGTAGACATGGACTACACATGTCGTATGACTTATATCATTAACCTTCATCTGGTTCAGTCGACCGGGGACATCCCCCATAGACTCATATCGAGTCAAGTTGTAGACATGGACTACACATGTCGTATGACTTATATCCTGAACCTTCATCTAGTTCAGTCGACCAGAGACATTCCCATGGACTCATGTCGAGTCAAGTTGTAGACATGGAATACACATGTCGTATGACTTATATCTTGACCTTCATCTGGTTCGGTCGATTGGGTACATCCCCAATGGCTCTGGTAGAGTCAACTTCATTATCCCGACCTATTTATTTGGTTAGGTCGACTGGGTACTTCCCCAATGGATCTTGTAGAGTCAAGTTCATAACTTGACATTCGTTTGGCAGCATCAAACGCTCTAGTACACCTACATACTATGGCCTCGTCCCAGGCGACACACGCGTCAAGTACTCTCCAAGCCAATGACTCTTTGACTTAGAGAGTAGGGGAAAAACTGTACGGCCCAAATTTGGTCCATGGGCAATTTCATCATTTTACTTCAGGCCCAATACTGAATGCACTCCAGACTCTCCAACATAAGACCCAGGCCCAAGCTTCTACCGCAAAAGAAAGTCCCAATGTTTGAAGTATATAGAGGCCCAGAGATTCACAAGCCCAGGCCCAGTGAAATACCACGTGCCTAAACCATAATCGGGGCTCACCCCACGCCAGTCCATATAACGCTCAGGCTCATAAACACCATTCATAACCCATCCGTTCCAGCCTACAACGGGCAAAACGCAGTAATTGCACCTAATGAAGTCGACCGTTATCATGATCCAACGGACGAGCAATCAAAGGGAAATAAAGACACACGTTATTGGAGCATGTATATATAGGAAACGATGCCCCACGAGGGGAGCATTCAACTTCTAGCTCTCATACTCACAGCTTTGGGACTTTCACAAAGATCACCATACCTGCTATCTACCGCCCTCACGGCACCCTACAAAGCTCAAGGTAGTATCTTACTTTGACCTTCCTCCTACTACTTCTTCAGTTCCTTCACTGACTTGAGCGTCGGAGTGCCCCCGGCACCCACCACACCGGTGGGCAGTACTTCCGCTCACTCTACATCTTTGTTTTGCAGGATCGCCAGTGCCCCTCTTTCACGAAATCTCAATTATGGACCTCGGACGAAAACCAGCGTCTACAATTTGGCGCCCACCGTGGGGCCTAGCGATTCATAGCATGCAAAGATCTTTTCATCTACGATCCTATCAAACACCCCTCCTCGTGAGGCGTCACACGACGAGCAAACACTAGATCTCATGATCACTTAATTAGCCATCTTCCAAGAACAATTATAAACATTGAAGCACATTTCTTCAAACCCAAAAGACGCGAGGCAGAAAGTCATCCCAATAGTCCTGCCATTCGATCCAACCACTTGGAAGCTTCAAAAATGTGGCAAGTGACAATATGCCATAATACAACCATTCACCAAATCACGAAAGAAGTCAACACATCTACTCAACCGTCCAAACACAACAAACCCCTTCCTCCATATGCAAGGAAATACAAGAGATTAAAAGAGCGATTATGTCAAGCCTACCCGGTATCAGACTACCAGTGAGAAAGAGTCGATCCGACATAATTTAAAACACTCCACTCTTAGAAATCTTCCAATCTCTAGGATTGTCACTTGGCTCATTTGTTTCATTCTTAATTAGAAATCTATTTGCTTCAATCAACATATATGGACCGCCACTTTGACCATTCTACACACTTCCTCCAATCGACATGAGAATACCCTCATAATTCCCGGCATACCCAATCAACCAAGAAGTATTCTCTAAGGTTGAAATCTATTCGAGACTACTTGGGGCGATTACCATCTAATCTAAATGGCATGGATAGAATATCATCCCCTTCAGACTACGAAAGAGGATTGTCGTCTCCTCCAGGTGAGAAGAAAGATTACGTGAATGGAGTTTCATCAACTCTAGACTCCATTCGACCATAGTCTCATGGACCTACATCAGGAGCAAGACGCCTCCCTTCAATGGAACTATATTTCCTACCATTTACCTCACATGATGAAAGGATGTATTTGGCATGAGGAGGATGTCCCAGTCGACAGTACCCGTATGAAAACTTGGTGTGGACATCACGGTCAACCTTACCAGGTATGGCTTACACTTTTTAAGAATATCTCAGTCGACTTCACTAAGGCATGAGACTTATAATAGGTGTCATAATATGATACTAGCTATGGGTGTCCCAGACGACACTATGATTTTCAACTTGGTAATTGTTATGAGTGTCCCAGTCGACATCAATATGTGGCTTGGAACTTTTGATTGATGTCCTAGTTGGTATTACGATTTATAGTAAGAGACTTGTTATAGGTGTCCCAGTCGACACTACAATTTATAACTAGGTAATTGTTATGGATGGCTCAGTCGACATTTACAATGTTTGGGAAAGAATTTGTTAGGGATATCCCACTCGATATTAGCGTGTTGTGGAGGATGTCCCAATTGACATTACTATATATGTAGCTTGTCGCTTGCTAAAGATTCCACTCGACCCTCCACATGTGAGGCTTGACTCTTGTTCAAGATCTTATTTGACATGAGAAAGAAGAAATCCTAGCTAGATGGCTGGAGTTTCATTCCACAGGATAATGAAGAAGTTCTAGCTAGAGTAATAGATTTCACTTGACACGATGAGGATGAAGTCTTGGCTAGAGGCTAAGGTTCCAATCGGCATGACATGAAGGAATGATTAGCTTTTGGCTGAAGATCCATTCGACACGACAGATAGGTAGGCTGAGCTACCTAAGATTTCAATCAACACTACATGGATGCACATCATGAGGATATTGTCCCACTCGACATCATATCCTCCAGACTTTGAGCATATAAAGTTGCATGAGGTACACGCCAAGCCCATCAACAGCCGGTCCATTTACATCAAACCATTGCATTCCACGTGACTGTGTTTCTCTGGGGCATTTAATCAAACTTGTTCTAGGCTTCATGTATTCGGCCATTTCTCATGAGGTTTGAGATTTCTGCGTGGATGGGTTTTAGATTAAGAGGGGTTACATGAATCTGATGTGCTGTAAAGGTTTGTTGGATCGGGTGAGAGAGTTGTCTGGCAATTGATCATATTGTTACGCGTGGGAGTGGTGTTTGTCCTTTGCGTTTTGGCAATTTATGTAAGGCTTCATGCATGTGGGACCATTCATTAGGCATGGGTTGGTTGATCTACATGTTTTTATACGCCCATGTGGTCGTATGGAGATGTTTTTTAGCTTGTATATGACTTCCTTGCTGCATCTTCTTACAAGAAAAGTAACCGGTGTGGGACAAATGATTTATTTGTGTTGCTGCGTCTGGAGTTGGTTTGTCTCTCTGTAGTCGGTCTAGGTGTGTTGGTTATTGGAGTTACATTTCTTGGGCGATGTGGGACTCTGGTTTCATTTTTGTGATTTGTTCAGACCAAAATGCCATTCGACAAGGCTAACGTGAAGATCATTCAAATGTCAGAAATCTCACTCGACAAACGTACCTACAGCGGTTTGGCATCATACCGAAATTTCACTCGACAAGGAAAAAGTGAAGACCCATCAAAGGTTAGCAATTCCATTCGACAACATGCCTACAGAGGTTTGGCATCAGACGAAAATGACACTCGACAAGGAAAACATAAAGGATTAAACTTGTAATGAACGGGGGAGGCAGGGCAAGCAATGAGGTAAATCTGATCAACTTCGAGCATAATTGGCTCAATGACATCGTGTCAAATGAGCTCGAACTGTGGGTTTCCAAAATGGTGAACCAAGTTATCTTTTTTGTAATCGACAACAATCACACAATCGCCTCTATCCGTCAGATGGTCCACGAGGTGACTCCCCACGAACCTGGGCCCACCAGTTACCAAAAGGCATTGCGCCACCCGCGTTTACGTGTTGAGACACCGCCTCATAAAGGACCCTGACACGACGACAGAAGTGAGATAGCCATACAAAATAGTTGAATCAGCCTATCGAAGGGGAAACCATCAGTTGCCCTTACAATCCTCATTTCACCTCCATTTTTAACTTAACGACAACCAGCCACCATCATGTTATCCATATCCGAAAGCCCTAATTCTTTATAGCTCCAGTTTGCTTTCACGCATAACAAGAAAGTGATAAATTGATGGAGTTTTTAGCTAGTTACTAACAGTTTAATGTTTATAGCTGCTTTTGGCGGCGTCGTTGTGGTGCGGTGAGGTGATGGATGTAGTGGAGCTAAGATCCAGTTGATATACCGAATATTATGGGATCTGAGGTGTTCGGTAGAGTTAGGGTTTCAGTAATGTGGTCGAGGTTGCTGCTTGCGAGTCTAAATACTCGTGTTCTGATCTTCGATGACGCATGACGCTGGGTTTTTTTACTCATTTTCTTGCAACTGCCGATGTGGGATTCCCAGCTTTGCTCTCAATTTGTTTTTTATGAGGCTTGGAGCCAGTTTGCTTGGTTTTGGAAGTCATTTCTTGAGGCTGCGCTTGTTTTTGGGCTTTGATAATGGGCCTGTGTGTGTTCGTCATTTAAGGCTGGACTATTGATTTGCAGAAAATGATGTGAGGCCTGCCTTCTTGGTCTTGCTTCGGATGGCCTCTGAAGTGTCATTTTTCATGGTCTTGCAATTTGTGTGAGCTGGATTCTTAATCTATCGTTTTGGGCTACTTCAAAAGGGCTGACGTTAATATGCTATGGGGAAATGGCTCATGTAATTTGGGCTAAGCTTTGTCTCGGCCGTTGTGTTGTTTGTGGGCTGTTGGTTTGCTTGGGCTGATGGGTTGCTTTGGATAAGTTCTGTTCTTAGCTTACTAAAGTTAAACGTCACTCTTCGTCTAGTTCGTTACATTAAGATATGTCCTCACTCAGAATAAGGGGAAGGAAGATAGGGCATCCAATTCAGAATCCATTCTTCCAGTCACAACAACGGACTTTGGTTTCGGCAGTTAGAATTTTGGATTGGGAGGGCTTATTAGTCTCGACTTGGGCTTCAATTTTCCAGGGCAGGATTGAAGTATTACTCGATAGCTTTAGCTTAATTTCTTTTGTTTCATTGGGCTATGGTAGCTGGTTTTCTTTGATTTGGGCTGGTGGATGGCTTGTTTTCGGGCTGAGTGTGTTGGGTTGACTGCTGGTGGAGTATGGATCGAACTAGCGACCGATTGTGCATGGTTTTGGTTTGTTGTCTTGGATTGAGGTTGGCGTCAAGGATTTGGGGTTCTCCTGGTCTTATCTGACTGCATGGATAATTCATGACTTTTTTGCTTTGTTAGGTGTTTACGGACCAATTTTCGATGTCCATGTGATAGTCTCGGCTTGGGTTGATGTTTTTTGTGTTAAGGCGACTTTTATGCCCAGTTTCCTTTATTGTTTGTAGGTCGGTTTGCCTTTTGTTTTGTTGGGTCCTTGGGCTTTGAGACTTTTGTTGGGTTTGTTTGCTTCCTCTTGAGTGACAAACCTTCCCATTTGCGCGAACATATGTGCCTGCAAAGGTGCGAGCTTATCACCTGCCACCTTGAGAAACGACGCTGCGCCCCTTCATGCAAAACAAGACAAACGACATGCACCCACTAAAGAAAATGCCATCGAGGATGAAGCTCACTTTTGACATTCGTTATGTCAAGTCTACAGTATCTTCCAGGACCTTCATCAGGACCGTCGACAATAGTCTCTTGGACCTTTATCAGGTCTCGTAGACTCTTCTGGACTTTTGCCAAGTCTAGCAGTATGAATAGAATCATGAACCTTCATCAGGTTCAATAAAGTGGAGATCGGTTTAGAAGCTTTACAAGGTCCAATAGATTGGAGACAATCCGGGAGATAAAAGGATAAGCCTACCTCAAATATTAATAAGATCATCTGTCTCAGCCGAAATGTTCACCACGTGACAGGTAATCACATTTTTTCCATATTTACATACCATATATGTGGTTCGCAGGTAATTTCATACAGCTCAAAACCTGGACCTTCATCTGGTCCAGACGATATAGAGACTCCCTATAGTTCCTCTTCAGGACCAGTAGGCTGAATATCTTCCTAACGTCATCAAGTTCAATCGACCGGGGACATTCCCCATAGACTCATATCGAGTCAAGTTGTAGACATGGACTACACATGTCGTATGACTTATATCATTAACCTTCATCTGGTTCAGTCGACCGGGGACATCCCCCATAGACTCATATCGAGTCAAGTTGTAGACATGGACTACACATGTCGTATGACTTATATCCTGAACCTTCATCTAGTTCAGTCGACCAGAGACATTCCCATGGACTCATGTCGAGTCAAGTTGTAGACATGGAATACACATGTCGTATGACTTATATCTTGACCTTCATCTAGTTCAGTCGATTGGGTACATCCCCAATGGCTCTGGTAGAGTCAACTTCATTATCCCGATCTATTCATTTGGTTTGGTCGACTGGGTACTTCCCCAATGGATCTTGTAGAGTCAAGTTCATAACTTGACATTCGTTTGGCAGCATCAAATGCTCTAGTACACCTACATACTATGGCCTCGTCCCAGGCGACACACGCATCAAGTACTCTCCAAGCCAATGACTCTTTGACTTAGAGAGTAGGGGACAAACTGTACGGCCCAAATTTGGTCCATGGGCAATTTCATCATTTTACTTCAGGCCCAATATTGAATGCACTCCAGACTCTCCAACATAAGACCCAGGCCCAAGCTTCTACCGCAAAAGAAAGTCCCAATGTTTGAAGTATATAGAGGCCCAGAGATTCACAAGCCCAGGCCCAGTGAAATACCACGTGCCTAAACCATAATCGGAGCTCACCCCACGCCAGTCCACATAACGCTCAGGCTCATAAACACCATTCATAACCCATCTGTTCCAGCCAACAACGGGCAAAACGCAGTAATTGCACCTCATGAAGTCGACCGTTATCATGATCCAACGGACGAGCAATCAAAGGACAATAAAGACACACGTTATTAGAGCATGTATATATAGGAAACGATGCCCCACGAGGGGAGCATTCAACTTCTAGCTCTCATACTCACAGCTTTGGGACTTTCACAAAGATCACCATACATGCTATCTGCCGCCCTCACGGCACCCTACGAAGCTCAATGTAGTATCTTACTTTGACCTTCCTCCTACTACTTCTTCAGTTCCTTCACTGACTTGAGCGTCAGAGTGCCCCCGGCACCCACCACACACCGGTGGGCAGTACTTTCGCTCACTCTACATCTTTGTTTTGCAGGATCGCCAGTGCCCCTCTTTCACAAAATCTCAATTGTGGACCTCGGGCGAAAACCAGCGTCTACAATAATAAAGCCCTAATGTGATTATTTATTTAAAATTAAATAAATGAGATTAATCTAATTAATCACAATTGGTTCAGTAAATAATTAATGTTATCTAATAAAGCATAATTATTATGTAACACCCTGGTCATTGCAACATGATACTGACGACTATAATTTAAGTCTGTGACGTATTATTTAATATAAAATCACGTATGGGGAAGTTTGTGATAACAAAAATATTTTTTCAAAAGTTTGACGAAACTTTTGCGATTATAACGCAAAATTAATTTTTAGTCACTTTCGGACAGTCTTTGGCCATAACTTGAGCTACCGATGTCTGATTTCAAAGACTTATATTGTCGAAACGCTTAGATGAATATCTACAACTTTCATATTGAAAATATTTCAAGATATGGATCACAACTATGTCAAAAACTCATATTTTATCATCTGGTCTACACAGTTATGAAAATCCCCTTTCAATTTAGCATGTGTTAAATATTTAATAATATTTTATTACAAAAAACTCTTCCCCTTATTATAAAAGCATCCTTGTTCACGATATTCTCCAGAAAATTTCTTACGTTCTCTCTCTAAATAAGCACAATCTCTTGCTTTTCTTCTTCTTTTCACGCCAATAAGAATGGGAAATGGCCTCTCAAGCTCCTCTTCATGCAAGTAAGTCCCTGTTACACATCATTTCCTTCTTTTTTTTCTAATTTCAGCCAATATTTTCAACTCTCATATTCGAAATCCCATGAACCCTAGACATAAAATTGATGAATTTGAAATGATTTAACTTGTTATGGTAGTTTTTTATGCATTTCATGATGAGATAGCATGATCTCATCCCTTATTAATAGGAATGCACAATTTTTGCATAATGAGTAGCTATGGCCGAATGTGTTGAAGGGCTAGAGCTTGATTGTTATTTGATGGATTTTGTAATGAAAAAGAGAGCATTTAGGGTGAAGGTTTATGGTTGTAGTTGTGATGTTGTCATTGTTAGTGTCATAGACATGTCAATGATCTCTAAACATTGATTCGTGTGTGAATATATCAAGAAAGTTTGCGGAAAAAATTTACATTGATCGGTTGAAGTTCAAAACTTTTTCCTTGGATGTTGAAGCTCCAAGCCGTCTTTTTTAGTTCCAAACTCTTGGGTGAGTTTCCCTATCACCTTTCTATGACTCCCAAAGTGCTAGCATTGTCCCAAAATTTGAAACAAAATTCTTCCCCTCCAAAAGTGAAGAATAGTGATTTCAAAAGTTGGTTGTTGTGTTGTGTTTTAAAGTCTAACATTAATTAGTCAACTACACCTATCATGAATATTGACAAGTGATGAAAGTAAAGTGGGTCCCACCACTTTCAAATTCCAAATTTGAGTTGGCTTGTACAACACACTTTGGGTCAGGGTTCGTTTAATCCGACCAAACGAATTTTCCGTCGCGACGTAATTAAATCCAATTTAATTAAATAATAATGCCTAGCAAAATTATTACGAAAGTAGCTTACGAATTAGTTCTAAATTAATTCGTTCGCATGAATTAAAATCCAATTTTAATTCCGTATTGAAATCCAATTTCAATTAATATATCCAATATATTATTTTAGCCCAATTAAATAAATTAAATACTAAAATCCAAATTAATCGTGTTCTCTATTCTCGATGAATTAATCCCTTATTAATTATTGCCGCAATTAATCCCCAATTAATTTTCTCTCTCATAATTAATCCCAGATTAATTCTTTCCATATTAATCCCATATTAATTTTCTCTTTCATAATTAATCCCAGATTAATTCTTTCCGTAATTAATCCCAGATTAATTTTTTTCGAGTCAAATATAATCGGTGAATCTTTGGGAAGCGACCCAAGAAATCCCTGGATATGTTGGCAGTAAATACGGTCATCGGCATATCCAAACACGTGCGTACCCAGTACCACGTTCTTACCGATTTACAAGACATGGTTGGCTTCTAGCAAAGCACCGTGCCTACCCAATTCTCCAGAAATATTCAACGAGGAATATATAATATGTATCAGGCGTAGTATACAATGTATTGCGTAATACGATCCAGTATCGGATGTCACTTGTTAGGCCTAGGGCTGGAATTGTGTCTGCTCCGTACGAAGCATATATCGGATCACTAGCAACTAGTCTCTGTAATCGGATAATCATGACCTAGTCATATTATCCCGATACCTGCAGCATTTAAGAGTACTAGTTATGTATCCTTGCGTGATCATCATCTCCATATTACTGAAGTGATACTCCTATCTTGACATCACATCCAATACATTACGATTCTCAGTATACCCAGAAGAGGCGTACACAGAACCTGTTAAAGCTCCGGACGACCAAAATTAAAGTATACCGATTGTCGCAAGTATTAGCGATGCAAGTCTCAGGTTAAGACCACATACATCTACCCTGATTCGGATTCCCAAAGACACATAGTCATATTACCAATGGGATTCCGAGGGGTATATCCAGAGCGAAGTTGTTCCCAGTCCAACGGCTAACAAAACCTCATATCACACTTGCATAAGTGTCCAATACTTAAATATATGAGAACTGACACACTCGAAAAGTGGTATTTTACTCCCAAGTATAAAAGTGTCGAAGTACTAAAATAACCTGGTAAGTCCGGGGTCGATCCACAGAGAAGAGATTTAGCAAAATAGAATATTTAACAGTACGGGAATAACAAGTTTGCTTTGTTGAATTAGTGGAGGATTTTAGGTTGGAATACAGTAATATAAGGAAATGCTGGAGTTAGGGGATCCACTTTTAGTCTTTTAAACATTTATAAATCTCGCTTTATAATATTTTATAAATTGCCTTTTTATACCCACTTAATTTATTACAATAATTAATTATGCCAATAAAAAGAACTAGCCATAAAGGCGGTGATACTGTTTGTCTATAACAAGTCCTACCAAGGTACTTAATTATGCCAAAATCAGATAAAACCGACCATAAAGGCGGTATAAAGATAAAACCGACCATAAAGGCGGTGTAAAGATAAAACCGACCATAAAGGCGGTGTAAAGATAAAACCGACCATAAAGGCGGTATAAAGATAAAACCGACCATAAAGGCGGTATAAAGATTGTCAATAATTAATCTAGAATTAAATCAAGTTTTAATCAGTAGATTTCAATTTATTTATTATAATAAAAGAGAGTTTAATCTATGTTCTCATTATAAAAGCTTCACCCTTACTCCAGCAGAAAAGAAATTAGCTACTCATTTTATAATAAAACATACATATATTATTGAAAGAAAAAAAGACATTACAAAAAGCTTTAAGTAAATAAACAAACAAGACACTCTCTCCCCAAGAATTACAGATGAATCAGGAAAGAAAGTATGAAAATTTCTAATGTCGGATGCTCCTTTTTATAGGCAAATTCGCCGCCCAGACCAGCGAATGCATGTTGTGTACATGTGTCAAAGAATAGTGAAGCCACGTTGGGGACACGTGTCAGAGAATGGTGAAGCCACGTTGGGGACACGTGTCGCGACGTAAAGGTTCCATGTGTCACGACATGCTTGCCGATTTTACGACGTGCTTGCCGATTTTACGATGTGCTTGCAGATTTTACGACGTGCTTGCAGAATATTTTTTTCACATCTGATTTGTCCCGTCGAGCTTCCGAGCAGTATTTTTCCTGACAAAAACATAAAATAACACAGTAAAAGTACTCAAAGCATAACTTTAAAATATTTACACAAATGTGTCAATTTAAGGGGATTAGTGAAACTATAAGTGTAAAATGATTAACTTATCGTCTAATAAATATGCACTTTTTAGTATTCATCACACCCCCCAACCAGCTTATTACTAGTCCCTAGTAATTCAAGCGGAAGAAAAATTCTTATCTAAGTCAACAATTATTTTCTTTTTTTTCTGAATGATCAAATAAATGACTTCTCCTGTACTTTGTTTTTTACCATTCTTCAATATACTCATAAAACAATGTATTAATCAATATATTGTGCCCACAATATCATAGGTATTTATTAAAAAGAGAGTAATATTTTTGTCCTAAGATTATATTAGAGTTTACACTTTTTTTTGGCAGAGAAAGTTTATTTATAAACATATCTTCAATCCATGTATCGAACTTTGGGCCAGTGACTCCCAAACCAGTTTGTTTTAGGGCACTAGGTGTTAAGACACCCCTACAGGCTTAATTGCTTGGATATCAGATAAATAGTGTCTAAAACATATCTTCAATCAATATATCGATCTTTGGGCCAGTGACTCCCAAACCAGTTGGTTTTAGGGCACTAGGTGTTAAGACACCCCTACGGGCTTAATTGCTCGGATCTCAGATAAACAGTGTCTGATTTCCTTAAGATTTCTTTTTAACCATTGTAACGAGCTTTAGGCCAGTAATTCCCAGACAAGTTGGTTTTCAAACTTCTCTTCTTCTTTTTTTCTTTTTCAGTTTTGCAAAATAAAAAATTTCACTGCTTTTAGGTGTTACCTCCAACAAATTAGAGAACTGAATATTACAAAATTTTCACTTACCACCCATGGTCATATGTTACCATATTGTTGATAATATCAGCCAGACGAGCATATAAAGATCAAATTTAATCAATGTTATGGAGAATTCACAAATTTAAATGATTCAAAAAAGAAGGAACGATAAATAACTTGTTACGAATTATATTGAGATCCGTCTCAGGAGTGAAAACTCCTTACACAGCCACATCTGAACAACAATTCCACTTGGTTTAGAAAACAAATTTGTTGTTAGTTTGTTTGTATATATATCGATATATATTTTTACACACAAAATAACAACACAGTAAAAACTAACATCAATGAAACAACATAAACATGAAAATTATTTATTTCCTAAATTATTATCTCCCCCCAACCAAAACGAGACATTGTCCCCAAAGTTTAAAGAAAGAAATAAATAGTTTAGAAGATATCATCTGGTAATTGTGAAATTGACAGTCATAACTAAAGATTACAGATTAAGGTCTAGGTTTACTTTGCGCTTTTTGCCACGATCGTTACCAGACCAGTTCAACTTGGAAAGAATAGGGTCGATTTTTGGTTCATAAGCTAAAAGTTGGTAAATTAAATCATCAGCTGTTCGTGCAGTTAGGAAGATATCTCTTACCGGTTTTGAAATAAACCCATTTCTTTTAGCATCTTCAAGAAATACAAAAAGAAAATCGAAAAATCCATTAACATTAAATAGCCAAATAGGTTTTTGGTGAATATTCAAGTTTGCCCATGACGCAACAGTGAATATTTCTTCCAACGTTCCGAGCCCACCTGGTAAAACAATGAAAGCATCAGCATGATTGATCATTTCAGTGAGTCTTTCAGACATACCTGGGACAATACATTCTTCTCCATTTGATTTTCCGATGATGTGGCTTTCTGTTAAAGGTTTTGGGATGATTCCCAAAACTTGACTTCCACCTTCATGTACAGCTTTTGAAATACACCCCATCAATCCAAGATTGCCACCGCCATATACTAAGTGCATATTTCTCTTTGCCATAACTCTACCCAATTCTCGTGCTCCCTCAACAAATTCTGGTTTAATTCCGGAGCTAGTTCCACAAAATACACAGATATTAATGAATCGTCGTTTTGAAGTTGTCTCCATTTGTGCTGCCTCTCTTAGCTAGATGTGTTGAGGAAATCGAAATGACGAGCTGAATTTATAGATCCTGAAAAGGGTGAGTGAGAAATGCACTAATATCTGCAAAATGACAACTATCAGAAAAATAGATCGTGAACAAAAAATGTTAGATACTGTCGGCAAAAAGTAAAGGAAACAGAAATTTAAAGTAAAGAAAATCAATGTAATAATATGTACTGGTAATTGTGATTGTGGCTCACATCTTCCTCTGGTTTTACGTCTAGTAACGGCTTGAACGCCCTCTATGGGTCGGGGATAGGCTTCCCATCCAATTTTCTTACAAATTGGCAAACAAGGTCTTTTAAAGTCAGATTCCTGAGACTGTATGGTTGTCTTTCTTTATGAAATTATGTGTGTAATCTGAGAATTTCATGATGAACATATCCACTAGGATGCGTCTCAAGAGTCAATGATATATCATCAAAAGGCTCCTTACTCAGTCCATCCCTAATGGATTGTATTTTATCCTCACAATTATCAGACACCATTCCTAAAGAACGACAACGAGTGTTGCACGTACAACGTGCACACTTATAACAAACACCCATTTGTTTCGCTCTTCATTTTTTAGAATAAGTGTTTTTCCCTAAACCAGGCATGTAAGGAATGAAGGAGTCAGGTGACTCACCTGCCAAATGAACCATTGCTTCGATTACCCAAAGAATATCATTAGGAATACCATGAATCATAAGAATTCTCAATCTTTCTGTGCGGGCTTTGTAAATTTTAATCAGAGCATTTCGGGGAAGTGCAGAAAAATATTTATGGAGGATTGCGAGAGTTTCTTCCATGCCTTAGTTTGTAGGATATCAGTGTTTTTAGGAACTGAAATAACCGACTTGAGTCACGGAGTACCGTTATCCGCTGCTTTACCGGGTGTGAGATAAAATAAAAGAACAAGAATACTACAAAACTAAGAACAATGGAAATTACAGAAATATTAAACAAAACATGAAAGAAACTACATCAATCAAGGTATATTGGGTCTGACAGGAAAAACATTCTTGAAATTTTGAGTACTCCAAAAAGGTTTTCAGACGTTGTCCATTTACTTTAAATACATCACCGTCCCTAGGATTCTCAATGTTAATAGCCCCGTATGGGTAAACGTGTTTCACAATAAATGGGCCACTCCATTTGGATTTTAACTTTCCAGTAAATAAATGAAGACAAGAATTATAAAGCAAAACCTTTTGACCAACTTCAAATATTTTTCGTGAAATTCAACTATCATGAAAGGCTTTAGTTTTGGCTTTAAGAATTTTCGTATTTTCATATGAATCATTCCTTAACTCTTCAATTTCATTTAGTTACAATTTACGTTCATGACCAGCATTTTCAAGGTTTGAATTAAATGTTTTAATAGCCCAAAATGCTTTATGCTCAAGTTCTACAGGAAAATGACAAGGTTTTCCATAAACTAAACGATATGGAGACATACCCAAGGATGTTTTGAAAGTTGTTCGATATGCCCAGAGTGCATCAGTTAGTCGAAGAGACCAATCTTTGCGATTTGGATTGACCATTTTTTTCTAGAATTTGTTTAATTTCCCTATTTGCTAATTATACTTGTGCATTTGTCTGAGGGTGATAAGAGGTGGAAATTTTGTGTGTCACTCCATACTTTTTCATTAAGGATTCAAAAGGTCTATTACAAAAGTATTTACCTCCATCACTTATTATGGCACAAGGAATTCCAAATCGATTTAACAAGTTTTCTTTTAAAAAATTTATCACAGTTATGTGATCATTGTTCCGACAAGGAATTGCCTCGACCCATTTTGAAACATAATCGACTGCAACTAAAATATAAAAAAAATCGAAAGGATGGTGGAAATGGCCCATGAAATCTATCCCCCAACAATCCAAGATTTCGACGACAAGGATGGGATTTAAAGGCATCATGTTTCTTTTTGAAATAGATCCCAACTTTTGAAAATTTTCGCAAGTTTTACAGAAAGTGTATGTATCTTTAAAAATGGTGGGCCAATAAAATCCACAGTGCAAGATTTTTACAGCGGTTTTCTTAGATGAAAAATGACATCCACATGCTTCTCATTGACAGAATTGAATAACACCACTTATCTCACTGTCAGGTATGCATCGTCTGAAAATCTGATCAGGGCAGCATTTAAATAGATAAGGATCATCCCAGTGAATCTTTTGACTTCGGTCAAAAATTTCCTCTTATCTTGTTAGCTCCAGTCTGGGGGTATCTTGTCGCAAGGAAATTGACAATATTAGCATACCAAGGCATTACATTTACCGAAAATAAAAATTCATCGGGGAAAGAGTCATTGATAGGAGTGGTATCGATTAGTGACTCGTTTGTGAGTCTCGATAAGTGATCTGTAACCACATTTTCTGCCTCATTTTTATCTTTGATTGTGATATTGAATTCTTGAAGCAACAAAATCCACCGTATTAATCTTGGCTTTGCATCCTGTTTAGACATCAAATATCTAAAAGCAGCATGATCAGAGTAAATAACAGTTGAAGAACCGATTAAATATGATCGAAATTTATCCAATGCAAATATTACATCAAGTAGTTCTTTTTCTGTGGTAGTGTAATTCATTTGTGCACTATTTAATGTTCTACTAGCGTAATATATCACATGCGGTTTACCTTCCTTTCTCTGCCCTAGAACTGCACCAACTGCATAATCACTAGCATCACACATTAACTCAAAGGGCAAGGACCAATCAGGGGATTGCATAATAGGAGTAGAAGTCAAAAGACTGATAATTTTTTGGAATGATTTTTGACATTCTTTGTTCCAATCAAATGTTGCATCTTTTAATATGAGGTTACATAAGGGTCTGGATATGGTACTGAAGTCTTTAATGAACCTCCTATAAAATCATGCATGTCCTAAAAAAGAACGAATGTCCCTGACTGTTTTTGGTGATGGTAATTTAGAAATGACCTCTATTTTTCTTTGTCAACCTCAATACATTTAGACGACACAACGTGTCCTAAAACAATTCCTAAATCAGTCATGAAATGACATTTTCCCAATTTAACACAAGTCTTTTTTCTTTACATCTTTTCAAAACATTTTCCAGATTATTCAAGCAATTATCAAATGAATTTCCAAAGACAGTTATATCATCCATAAGGCCTATAAACAGTGTTCAACCATCACTAAATATGCTCAACATGCATCATTGGAATGTTGCAGGTGCATTACAAAGTCCAAAGGGCATTTTTCTAAATGCAAATGTTCAAAAGGGGAATGTGAATGTGGTATTTTCCTGGCCTTCTAAAGCAATGGGAATCTGATAATAACCTGAGTAACCATCATGAAAACAATAATAAGGGTGTCTAGCTACTCTTTCTAAAATTTGGTCAAGAAATGGCAAAGGGAAATGATCTTTTCTAGTTGCGTCATTCAATTTTCCATAATCAATGCACATACGCCAACTAGATGAAATGCAAGTTGGGATTAATTCCCCTTCATCATTTTTTACAACAGTGATTCCAGACTTTTTAGGTACAACCTGTGTAGGACTTACCCACTTACTATCAGAAATAGGATAGATAATGCATGCATCAAGAAGTTTAAGGACCTCGGTTTTTACTACTTCTTTCATGTGAGGGTTTAATCGTCTTTGGGGTTGACAATATGTCCTAGCATTATCTTCTAGATGTATTCGATGTGTGCAAATTAATGGATTAATACCTTTTATGTCTTTTAAAGTCCATCCAATTGCCAGTTTATGTTCTTTCAACACATTTAAAAGTTTACCTTCTTGATCGTTTGTGAGAGAAGAAGAAATTACAACAGGGTAAGTTTGATTATCTTCTAGAAATGCATATTTTAGCCCTTCTGGCAAAGCTTTTAACTCCAAATTGCGTGCTTCTTCATGTTTCTCTTCTTCCAGTGTTCCCAGTTCTTCATAGTCTTCCAATACCTGAATTGAGTCAAGTAGAAAATCATTAGTAATATCTGAATCAGTTTGTGCACTTGACTCAACATAATTAGCAGTAAAAAATTTCATGGGATCATATAAACTCCCCTGAATATGCTCATCCACAATAGGTTCAATTGATTCTGTGCTTTCATTTTCATTATCTTCATCATATGGCTGTTTGCATATGTTAAAAACACTTAACTCTAATGTCATGTTGCCAAAAGAAAGATTCATGATTCCATTCCTGCAATTTATCAAAGCGTTAGCTGTCGCTAAAAATGGCCGACCAAATATTACAGGGATTGGCTTATAATTGTCTGCCACAGGATGTGTTTCTAAAACAATAAAATCCACAGGATATACGAATTTATGGATTTGTAATAACACATCTTCCACAATTCCTTTTGGTACCTTAACTGATCTATCGGCAAGTAAAAGGGTAGTTGAGGTTGGTTTCATCTCACTGATATTAAGTTCTTGGTAAACCAAAAATGGCAATTGAGGTTGGTTTCATCTCACTGATATTAAGTTGTTGGTAAACCGAAAATGGCAGTAAATTTACACTAGCTCCAGGATCAACAAAGCATGTTCAATGTTTTGATTTCCAATAATACAAGAAATATTTGGACAACCAGGGTCTTTGTATTTTAATGCATTATTGGTTGAGAGAATAGAACTTACTTGTTCAGCTAGAAAAGCTTTCTTTCTTACCTGTTATTTTCGTTTAACGGTGCATAGATCATTCAGAAATTTGGCATATGATGGTATTTGTTGAATGTCATATAAAAAATGAATATTGACCTTTACATGTTTGAATATTTCATAAATCTCTGGGGAATGGTTCAATTTCTTTGTTTTTAATGCCTGAGGAAATGGAGGTGTATGAGAAAAACTGTTATTATCAACGACGGGTGATGGCTCATCAACCCCTTCCTTACACTCTGATTCTGATTTTTCCTCAGTTTCATGAGGTTCAAGAATAGGACTGTGGATGGTCTTACCACTTTGAAGATTAATAATAGATTTGACTTGGTGTTGACTTCCAGAACTACACTCGTGAGGGTTTTGATGACTCTTAGGATTTGACTGAGGTTGTGCAGGAAACTTACCTTTTTCTTTAATGGCCAAAGCAGATGTGATTTTATCAAAAGTTTCCTTCAAATAATTCATCATTTGTGCATTTTGGTTATTTATGGTTTCTTGTTTTTCCATGAATGCACTCAAGTTATCTTCAATGGTTTTCTTAGGTGGTGGGATATATGGTGCATAATTCTGGGAATTTCGAAAATTCTGGTGAAACTGGGGAGGTTGGTGTGAAGGTTGTGCTTGATTATCATTCCTCCAATTGAAGTTTGGATGGTTTCTCCAACCAGGATTATAGGTATGTGAGTATGGGTTTGGATTTGGTCTATTGAATGTGTTTATGGAACTGACTTGGTCATGGAGACAGTCTTTCAGGGCTGGTATGGACGGACAAACTTATGTGACATGTTCATTTGAACTACAAATTTGACATATGATTTCTTGAACTGACTTGACATGATCCATCTTCCCTGTTTCTAAAGCCTTAACTTTTTTAGACAGAAATGCATACTTGGCAGCAAGGTCATGGTCTTCCCTAAGGTTAAACATACCTCTACCAGATGGCTGTGGTTTAACAGATGACTCATATGTACCAATTGTATATCATTGTTGTGTATTCTCTGCTATATGCTCTAGGTAATCTAGTGCATCTTCGGGATCTTTGTCCCTAAACTCACCATTACACATCATCTCCACCACTTGTCTACATTGGGGTGTTAAACCCTTGTAGAATTGGGCAACTAACCTCCATGTTTCAAACCTATGATGTGGAAAAATATTTAACATCTCTTTATACCTCTCCCAACATTGGTAAAGTGTTTCTTCTCTAACTCTTGTGTGAATGTTGTGATTCTTCTTTTAAAGGAATTTGTCCAATGAGGGGGAAATAACTTTTTAAGAAACTGCTCTTGTAAATCATCCCATGTTCTAATAGATCCTGACCTAAGATTTTGTAGCAAAATTTTAGCTTTATTCTTTAAAGAAAAGGGAAAAAACTTTAACCAGATTATATTCATGCTACAATTTTGGTCTGTGCAAGTGTTACATAATTCTTCGAACTCTCTTAGGTGCTGATAAGGGTTTTCTGATTCTAGACCATGGAATATGGGTAAAAGATTGATGACACTTGATTTAAAATTGAAACGTGCTGCTTCTGAAGGGAAAAACAATGCAAGATGGTGATCCTGACCTAGTGGGATTCATTATTGTCTGAGTGTCCTAGGGTGATTAGGATTTCCTTGCTGAGACTCATTTTCTTCCCGACTAATTGGATTTTCAACTCGGGAAGGTGGATTTCCAATTTGGTTTTCGGCCATTCTTACAATCAATGAAGTTGATGAAAACTCTCTTTTTAATCTACCACTAGATGTTTGAGACCAGTGTTTCATGCAACTTTATAGACAAACTAAATGCAAAAAAAAATGATACTGTAAAAAAAAGGAAATTAACTGACAAAATGAAAGAATAGATAAAGGAAATACAGATGCAGTAATTTATATCTAAAAACGTCCTATAACTCTTGTCAATTCCGATCTCAATTGAATTTCTCGTTCATTTTTCTCAATATCTTGAATTATGTTTTCGTGAAGTTTTATGAGAGCATCTCTACGTGGGGATGGTTCGAAAAATACATTAATGAACATCAAACATCTTTTAAGTTGATTTTTCTGTTTCATGTAACCAAGAAAAATTAAGAACAAGGTCTCCCTATATGTGGGATTTCTGGGTTCAGGGTTCATCAAGGATTAATCAGGATAGTTTGGATCTACAAAAATAAAAGAAAATAAGAGGAAGATAAGATGCATAAATTAAATAAAAATAAAATAGGACATAAAAATAAAGAAAAGAAAAGTAGAGAAAGAATAAATTAATAAATATTCTATCTACTAAATAATACTTCCCCGACAACGGCGCCAAAAACTTGACACGCTCGAAAATTGGTCTTTTACTCCCAAGTATAAGAGTGTCGAAGTAATAAAATAACCCGGTGAGTCCGGGGTCGATCCACAGAGAAGAGATTTAGCAAAATAGAATATTTAACAGTACGGGAATAAAAAGTTTGCTTTGTTGATCTAGTTGGAGGATTTTAGGTTGGAATATAGTAATAGAATGAAATGATGGAGTTAGGGGATCCACTTTTAGTCTTTTAAATATTTATAAATCTCGCTTTATAATAATTTATAAATTGCCTTTTTATACCCACTTAATTTATTACAAGAATGAATTATGCCAATAAAAAGAACCAGCCATAAAGGCGGTGATACCTTTTGTCTATAACAAGTCCTACCAAGGTACTTAATTATGCCAAAATCAGATAAAACTGACCATAAAGGCGGTATAAAGATAAAACCGACCATAAAAGCGGTATAAAGATTGTCAATATTTAATCTAGAATTAAATCAAGTTTTAATCATTAGATTTCAATTTATTGATTATAATAAAAGAGAGTTTAATCTATGTTCTCATTATAAAAGATTCACCCTTACTCCAGCTGAAAAGAAAATTGCTACTCATTTTGTAATAAAACATACTTATATTATTGAAAGAAAAAGACATTACAAAAAGCTTTAAGTAAATAAACAAACAAGACACTCTCTCCCTAAGAATTACAGAGAAATCGGGAAAGAAAGTATTAAATTTCTAATGTCGGATGCTCATTTTTATAGGGAAATTCGCCGCCCAGACCAGCGAATGCATGTTGTGGACACGTGTCAAAGAATGGTGAAGCCACGTTGGGGACACGCGTCAGAGAATCGTGAAGCCACGTTGGGGACACTTGTCGCGATGTAAAGGTTCCACGTGTCACGACGTGCTTGCATATTTTACGACATGCTTGCCGATTTTACGACGTGCTTGCCGATTTTACGACGTGCTTGCAGATTTTACGACGTGCTTGCAGAATATTTTTTTCACATCTGATTTGTCCCGTCGAGCTTTCGAGCAGTATTTTTCCTGACAAAAACATAAAATAACACAGTAAAAGCACTCAAAGCATAACTTTAAAATATTTACACAAATGCATCAATTTAAGGGGATTAGCGAAACAATAAGTGTAAAATGATTAACTTATCGTCTAATAAATATGCACTTTTTAGTATTCATCAAGAACTATGTCGTTAAGCTTCCATAACGCCCACAAGTGTAATACTAGCCTATTATGCATTATCGATGTCCAGTCTCGATAATACTACGACTATGGATATTTAATGATTAAACCTTTTGTGGATTAATACTGTCTCATATCTTATTAATCTGGTACTACTCATATATTCTTTTTTCATTTATATATCCAAGTAATCCAATTACAAAATGATAAAAGAGCAATTTCCTTTGTCACATAGTTAATTTGTACAAAACACCATGTCTTTTACAAATAGTGATGCTATGGGTCATAATTGTCCAACAATCTCCCACTTGGCCTATAGTCAATCACTCAAGTGTCCAACATCTGAACTACGTACGGGTCGCTCAAACTTTTACTGAGATATAGCTTTCGTCAGCGGATATGCAAGGTTATCATCTGAAACGATCTTTTAGATCTTCACATCGCCACGATGTGTGATCTCACGAATCAGATGAAACAAGTACATCATTGTATCATTGATGAGACCATGGTTCCTTAGCCTGTGCTGTAGCCCAGCTCAGCTGCAAACATAACTACTTCTAATCCAATTAGGAACCCCAGCCGCATCAATGTATTCCGCTTTTATTGTTTAATCGGCAACAATATCTTGCTTTGAAGATTTTCATCTCACTATTCTGTTGTTCAAACAAAATATATACCCTTATTGCGACTTATAGTCGTCTTTTCGGTTTGAAAACTTGCAACAGTGATCCCAGTCACCTCAAGTTCTCCATTTCCATAAATTAAGAAAGCATCCTTAGTTCATCTAAGATACTAAATGATGTTCTTAACATCAATCCAGTGACCATCACCAAGATTGGCCTGATAGTGACTGCAGATGCTCAAAGCATATGAGACACCAGGTCGCGTACATGTTTGTCACAGTACGAACTCTTGGAGAGTGCCAACAACTTTTAGATCTATCCCAGTAGATCCTTATTCCTAGAAAAAAGGTTGTCTCTTCCAAGTTTTTCTATGGATAATTTTAATGAAAGTCAAGCTTTCACCGATTGTAATATGGGAATGTCACTGCTAAGAAGCAATACATCATCAACATATTGGACAATCAATGTCAGTGCGCTCTCACTAACCTTCTTATATACACAAGAATCATCACCGTTTTGAATGAAACCATATGCCATTATGATCTCATCAAAATGTTGGTTCGAAAAACGCAATGCTTGCTTCAATCCATAAATGGATCGATTTAACTTGCAAACCTTGTTTGCATGTTTTGGCTCGACAAAATCGTCAGGTTGTTGTTTTTGGTTTCTATTAAGGTCCCAAGATCAATAATAAGCATGAAATATGTGCGAATACAAATCAACGAAGTTGCGGAATACTCACATCGATCGGTTGAGCAACGCTTTGACGAATAAAACTTTGATTTCTTCTCACTGCAGCTCACGGCAGTGGACTGCTCCAAGCTCATTGGTTTGGCGTCAATGGTGGTCCTTCGTCAAGCTCCAAGCTTCGTTGAATGGTTCCCGGCTCATGGGTGGACTTCCCTATCACCTTCGCATGTCTCGTAAGTGTGCTAGCACTTGTGATTTTGCCATAAAATCCCACTCTTGCTTCCCTTCACTGCTCGGTTTTTGGAGCAAAACCAGAAGAAGAAAAGGCAGTGAACTGCCGAGAGAGAGAGGAGAATATGGAGAGAGAGATGATAAAATTGTGTTATGTGAGTTGTTATAAGAAAAGTGTATCTAATACACTAAAAATTAAATTCAAAATTCAATTTCCAAAAGTCAAATATCAATTAAAAATTGATAAATGTCTTTCAAGCTTTTTTCAACAACTCACATCAAGTCACATCACTCAATCAAGTGACAACTTGTCACATCACTCAAAGTGACATTTGATTTGACGCTTGATGTGACTAATGATTTGACGCTTGATTTGACTTGCGTGCCGCACTCGAATTCGAAATGCGAATGCACTCACAAACAATCTCGGGCTAGGGTCGTTAATTTTTAAATTAACGAATTTTCCGTTGCGTTGTAATTAAATTATTACGCCTAGCGATATCACTATTCACGTCGCCAACGAATTAATTCCAAATTTTCATTCGCCCGAATTAAAATCTAATTTTAATTCCGCGTCGAAATCCAATCTCGTTAATATATCGAATATATTAATTTGCCGATTAATTCCAAATTAATCGTTATCTCTCTTTAATGATATTTTATCCCAGATAAAATATCTCCGCAATTAATCCCAGATTAATTTTCTCTCTCTTCTAATTAATCCCAGATTAATTTAGAGTGTGAGTCATACGTCATCGGTGAATCTTGGGAAGCGACCCATGAGATCCCCGGATATGTTGGCAATAAATTCGGTCGTCGGACTATCCGAACACGTAAGTACCAAGTACTACGTTTATAACCGATTTACAAGACAAGGTTGGCCTCTAGCAAAGCGCCATGCCTACCCAATTCTCCGGAAATCCTTACCGGAATAAAGGATCTATATCAGGCATAATATACGTAGTATTGCGTATTTCTGTCCAGTATCGGATGATCACGTGCTAGGTTTGGGGCTGGAAATGTGTCTGCCCCGTACGAAGCACTTGTCGGATGTCTGTAACTAGTCTCTATAATCGGATAAACATGACCTTATCATTTTATCCCGATGACTGCATTACTTAAGAGTACTAGTACCGTATCCTACGTGACCATCATCTCCATATGACTGGAGTGACACTTCCATCTTGACATCACACCCAACACACTACGATTCTCAATATACCCGCATTGGCGTACACAGAACCTGTTAAAGCCTTGGACGACCGCAACCAATGTATATTGATTGTCGCAAGTATTAGCGGTGCAAGTCTCAGGTTAAGACCAAATACACCTACCCTGATTTCGGACTTCCATAGACACATAGTCATACTACCAATGGAATTCTGATGGGTCTATCCAGAGCGAAGCTATTTCCCATACCATCGGTAAAACACAACCTCCTATTACAGTTGTATGAGTATCATATACCCAAATATATGACAACTATGATGTTGTGCCCTCACAACGTGCACAAGTGTAATACTAGTCTTTTACGTATTTATCGATGTCCAATCTCGATAATACTCTGACTAGGGATATTTAATGATTTATCCTTCGTGGACTGATACATTCTCATATCATTCTCAGTCCAGGAACAAATCACATGGACCTCTTATCATTTATACATATAGGTGATCTAATCACAAATGATAAGAGCGCAATCTCATTTGTCACATAGTTAATTTGTACAACAACACCATGATCTGTATAAATAGTGAAGCTATGGGTCATAATTGTCCAACAATCTCCCACTTGGCCTATAGCCAGTCACTCGAGTGTCTTACACCCGAACTATGTACGGTTGGCTCAAACTGTGACCGGCGTAAACACACACGTATAACGCAAGCGCACGTATCGTTCAAGTAGTATAAAAATATCGATCCCACGAGGACTTAATTCCTACTGTTGTTATTAATTATTGAATCTATTTATTTACAGATATCTAATTGAGGGAGAAGAGAATGATTGCTTGATTGATTTGGTTGATTGTAGATTTGCTAAATAAATAAATAAATAAAAAGACAAAAGAAAATACTAAGGAAAATAAAAGACACAAAGATCTAGGGTTGTGAATCATTCTAATATCTTTTAAAAGATGAAGTGATTATTTTATGTTGTGTAATAAATCAGTTTACTAACCTGGAACACTAAATTATGCAAAAGCCCTGTCGATGGTCAGACGCAAATACCCAGTTAACCCAATTGAACCATATGTCTATGTCAACCAAATTATCTGGATTCATTAAGTTTAAGTTCCAATTATGGCTACCCCCGCCTGACAGGTATATGTCTATCCTGTAAGGAAATCTATTAAAGGGTTATCTATCCTCAAGGAAGATCGTGGGCTATTAAGTCTAAGGCTGAAACCTAAAATCCCTATGTCTAGTTCATTTTAGATTTACCACATCAATCTTATTGGTGATCAGACAACAAGAAGCATTAAGCTTAAGACTTAATAAGTAAACCTTTAAATTACCCAAACTATAAAATAACCCCTTATAAACCGGTGATATTAGAATTCATCACAACCCCAGATAACTAACACATAACTAGGGCTAGTAAAAACTTAAAAATAAAAGACATAAAATAAAAATGCTGAAAAGTAAAAGACATAAAGTAAAAGCTGAAAAGTAAATTGCTGAAAAGTAAATTACTGAAAAGTAAATGCTGAAAGTAAATTGCTGAAAGTAAATTGCTGAAAAGTAAAGAAAAGAAAGTGTGAAAGCGGAAATTAATTACTAAAAGTTATAAATAAACAAACAAGATACAATCTTCTTAGTATTCTTAAGGAATTCCTTAGAAGAAAGTATGAATTTTACAAATGAAATGGCTTGGTATTTATAGGCAAAATTTTGCCACCATCAAATCATCCACCAAATAAATTATTAATTGCTCCACTAATTGCTTATCTAATTGCTCCACCAAATCCATTATTGCTCCACTAATTTCTTATCTTGTTTGGTGGTGATTTGATAATTTTTATTAATTATTTATTAATTAATATTTTGCTTTGAAAATGATTGATAATGACTTTTAATAATTACACACACCACTTCTGTATGGTTCATCAATTTCGGTCATGAAATCATCAGAATTGAAAATATTTTCTCTTTCAAAGTTGTAGATCTTGGAGTCTTCTTTAATCTGGAACTTGAATCAGCCCAATCCGATATCTGAGTAAGAAGTTATGCCCAAAATACAACAGATGCGCAAAACTGGAATTTCCAAAACTGCACTTCGTCAAAAACGCCCTTTCAAGTTTCCAATCTCCAAAATTAATATATCAAGTCCAATAATTGCCCTTATTTGATCCACATTTCATCCTAAATGATTTCATTAAGTCCCAATATTATTTTATCTGCAAAATAAACTAAAACACATCAAAACGTTCATCAAACCCGAGAAACTAACGAAATATTAGGTCAAATGAGTGGGAATAAGTGATATAAATATCACTCATCACACCCCCAAACCTAACATTTTGCTAGTCCTCGAGCAAAACATAAAATAAAATAACATGAAAATAAAATTAACTAAGCCACTTTCGTAGGGATCACGATTGCATTTAGCGTATGCAACAAGCCTTTAAACCCCTAGGTGTCCCTAGTGGACGAGTTGTAGTCTCGTGAGGGCTTACAGCAATGATACCCACAAACATTTTTACAAAAGTAAAAATTTAGTTAAAACTAATGCACACAAAAGCAAAAAGACAAGTGAAAAGAGAATAAAGAAGATAGTGACTAATCAGGTGAAACTTCTACTTCAAGTTACTAGTTGTTTTGTTTTATTCTAAATTACTGAATAAGTAAATTCTCGATTATTTTTACCATTCTTCATATACACAGCCAACAAAATATTAATCAACTCATTTTTGCCCACAACAGTCACAAGTGCAGTTGATAAGAGAGTAATATTTTTGTCCTAAAGTTCTATCAGATTTAACACCTTTTGGTAGCAATGGAATAATTTTTCTCATTTTTCTGATTTTTTCTTTGATTTTTTCTTTTTCTATTTTATTTATATACAATATCTTCCATCTATGTAACGAGCGTTGGGTCGGTGGCTCCCAAACCAGTTGGCTTTAGGGCACCAGGTGTTAAGACACCCCTACAGACTTAATTACCCAGACTTCAAATATATATATTTTTGCAGCATCTTCGATCCATGTAACGAGCTTTGGGCCAGTGACTCCCAAACCAGTTGGCTTTAGGGCACTAGGTGTTAAAACACCCTTACAGACTTAATAACTCGGATCTCAGACGTTTTTTTTTTTTTTTTTTTTTTTTTTTTTTTACTCCATTGCTTTTTGAGATGCTTCCTCCAATTAAACTAGAGCACTGAATATTACAAACTTTTCAATTTTAACTCATGTCCGTATGTTACTATATATGTTGATAATATCTGTCAACTGAGCATATGAAGATTCCTTTTAGTCCGTTTTAAGGAGAATTCACAAATTAAATAATTTAAAATGAAATAAACAAAAATTAACTTGTTTCGAAATAGGTTTGAGATACGTCTCAGGAGTGGAAACTCCTTACTCAGCTATCTCTTACCAATTTCACCTTTTTAGTCAAATAAAAACACAAAAATTTTTGTAATTTTTGAAACTTTTTCCATTTTTTTGTATTTTTCGAAAAATTTTGGACTAAAAATAAAAATAAAAAATAACACACAAACTAAAAACAAGGTACTGATCAACTAATTCCCTCCCCCAACCTAAATGAGACATTGTCCCCAATGTCTTAAACAGTAAAAGGAGAGTTAAGAAGGTCGTACCTGGTTAGCTGAAAATCTACAGGAAATTAAAGGTTAAGATCCAGATTAATTCGACGCCTCTTGCCACGATCGTCCTCGGACCAATTTATCTTTGAAAGGATAGGGTCAACTTGTGGTTCATAGGCTATGAGTTGGTCTATTAGATCCGGAGCAGTTCTTGGCAGTGAAGAGGAGTTCTTTCATAGGTTTTGACACGAACCCATTTCTCCGAGCATCATCAAGAAACACACAAAGAAAATCATAAAATCCATCAACGTTGAGCAGTCCAAGTGGTTTCTGGTGTATGTTCAGGTTCGCCCAAGATAGTACAATAAAAATTTCTTCCAATATACCCAAGCCACCTGGCAAAGCAATAAGCATCAGCACGGTTAATCATTCTACCAATCGTTCAGACATACCTGGCACGATCAGTTCCTCTCCGTTTGATGATCCAATAAGATTTGCCTCTGCCAAGGGTTTTGGGATGATTCCCAAAACATGACTGCCTCCTTCCTGTACAGCCTTTGAAACGATCCCCATAAGTCCAAGATTTCCTCCGCCATATATTAAGTGCATATTCCTTGCAGCTAAGACTCGACCCAATTCCTGTGCTGCTTCTATGTATTGTGGCTTGGTACCAACACTACTACCACAAAACACGCAGATGTTTTCAACTTGTCTTCTTGAAGTGGCTTCCATTTTTTTTTTTTTTTTTGTATTTCTTTTTCAACTCTGGATGCCTTCAAAAGTGCAATGACGAGCTGAATTTATAGTACCTGAAAAAGGGTGAGTAATAATAGCACTAATATCTTCCAAAGACGATTGTTAGCTAAACAACAAAAGAAATCGTGAAAGGTCAAAAAGTCTGGATCCTGTCTACGAAAATAAAGATAATTACAATAGAAAAGCGAATCAAAGCAATAATTAAGGCAACGGAATTGTGTACGCAATACGCCACTCGTTGGTATATAAATCCACTAGGGTGCGTCTCAAGATTTCATTCTTTACTCAGCCATCTCTAAAATTGCTTTCTCATTTTGTGATTGCCAAACACATTCCTTCTGTTTTAAAATGCTTCGTTTGTGCCTTTCCCTATAAAAATAACACACAAAATTAAAAAGTTCACACAAAATATGAAAACAGAAATTACAACAAATTGCATGGGTTGCCTCCCTGCTAGCGCTAAATTTTACGTCTTCAGCCAGACGTGACTGAAATTCATATGTTAAGGAGGTTTCAATGTCGTTTTGGATGTCCGATTAAAGACAATCCCGTGAGCGTTGCTTTTGAAGGGTCTCTTCCAACGGTAAAGTGGCAAAAAGAGTTTTGTCTCATTCAGTGCTTGTGCCACCTTTTTACTCCTTGTTACTCCAGTGGTTCCTGCAAAGAAAGAAAGAAAATCAGGAGGTCGTATGATGCTTGACTTGGAATGGAAATTCCATTCTGTCAAGCTTCTGGTTGATATCTTTAATTTGTACTCCCCAAAACAGCGATGTTTCTCCTGAATGCTCTGGATCTTTATTAAGGTCAGACATTTGCTCCTCCATTTGCTCTGCTTCTTGTTCCATATTTTCTTCACAGATGTATTTTAAAATTTCCATATTCAGCTCTTCATCTGTCATCTGTGAAATACATGTTTCAAAATTGTCAACCTGAGAATGAAAATAAATATTAGATTTTAGGTCTTCATCCTCTGATATGACTGGAATGGATGGTTCAGATAGATCTTCTTCAAACATCATGGTAAAGCATGCTCCAAGATCTTCATTTTGAGGATTGAATGTTTGATCCTCCGTTGTTGGTGCAGTTGGTACAAATAGATCAGCTTCATCCTCGTCAGAATCTGAATAATAAAAGTCAAATTGAGACTTTGCCGGTTCGGGCTCCTGAACTGATACCTCTGGTTGTTGATACTGCTCAGCCTCATCCTCTGTTAAAGTGTCATTGTGAAATGATTGGTATTGAAGGCTTATCAGTGTCATCTGAAACTGGTTCTTGAGGTATGTAGTCTTGGTTTTCTGTGAATTGTCTCATTTGATCTGTCATCCTCTGAATGAATTCTGATTGTCTCTGAATACTTTCCAATTGATTCTGGCTTGTTTCAAGCATTGCATCCAACTCGAACATATCTTTGAGCATGTTTAACAACTGATCTTCCTCTGATGGTTCTATTTGTTGATGAAAATCGCATATGGATGGTGGATAAGATGGAAAATGTGATGGTTTTTCATACTTTGAATGATTCTGAAAATTCTGCCACTCTGAACGGTATATACATTGATCGCTCGGGTGGTTACCATCACATATCATACATCTCCCCATCTCGTTCTGTTGAGCAAATGGGGTATTGCTTGGTCTGGCATCTGTCAGTGATAATTGTTGGGCTGGACAAAGGCCTCAGAAAACCGGACTGTTGCTCCCAAATGTGGGGTGTATCTTCTTGTAAAGCACGTAATCTTTCAATCTCCCAGTAGTGTTCCATTTTTTTTTTCAAAACCTGAAAACAAAGAAATAAATAAAAATTACAGATAAAAAAAGAAAATTAGATACAAGTAAATTGGATAGCATCAAAATTAACAACTCAAGAAATATAAGTCCCCGGCAACGGCGCCAAAAACTTGACGGCGTAAAACACACACGTATAACGCAAGCGCACGTATCGTTCAAGTAGTATAAAAATATCGATCCCACGAGGACTTAATTCCTACTGTTGTTATTAATTATTGAATCTATTTATTTACAGATATCTAATTGAGGGAGAAGAGAATGATTGCTGATTGATTTGGTTGATTGTAGATTTGCTAAATAAATAAATAAATAAAAAGACAAAAGAAAATACTAAGGAAAATAAAAGACACAAAGATCTAGGGTTGTGAATCATTCTAATATCTTTTAAAAGATGAAGTGATATTTTATGTTTGTGTAATAAATCAGTTTACTAACCTGGAACACTAAATTATGCAAAAGCCTCTGTCGATGGTCAGACGCAAATACCCAGTTTAACCCAATTGAACCATATGTCTATGTCAACCAAATTATCTGGATTCATTAAGTTTAAGTTCCAATTATGGCTACCCCCGCCTGACAGGTATATGTCTATCCTGTAAGGAAATCTATTAAAGGGTTATCTATCCTCAAGGAAGATCGTGGGCTATTAAGTCTAAGGCTGAAACCTAAAATCCCTATGTCTAATTCATTTTAGATTTACCACATCAATCTTATTGGTGATCAGACAACAAGAAGCATTAAGCTTAAGACTTAATAAGTAAACCTTTAAATTACCCAAACTATAAAATAACCCCTTATAAACCGGTGATATTAGAATTCATCACAACCCCAGATAACTAACACATAACTAGGGCTAGTAAAAACTTAAAAATAAAAGACATAAAATAAAAATGCTGAAAAGTAAAAGACATAAAGTAAAAGCTGAAAAGTAAATTGCTGAAAAGTAAATTACTGAAAAGTAAATGCTGAAAAGTAAATTGCTGAAGTAAATTGCTGAAAAGTAAAGAAAAGAAAGTGTGAAAGCGGAAATTAATTACTAAAAGTTATAAATAAACAAACAAGATACAATCTTCTTAGTATTCTTAAGGAATTCCTTAGAAGAAAGTATGAATTTTACAAATGAAATGGCTGGTATTTATAGGCAAAATTTTGCCACCATCAAATCATCCACCAAATAAATTATTAATTGCTCCACTAATTGCTTATCTAATTGCTCCACCAAATCCATTATTGCTCCACTAATTTCTTATCTTGTTTGGTGGTGATTTGATAATTTTTATTAATTATTTATTAATTAATATTTTGCTTTGAAAATGATTGATAATGACTTTTAATAATTACACTCCACACACTTCTGTATGGTTCATCAATTTCGGTCATGAAATCATCAGAATTTGAAAATATTTTCTCTTTCAAAGTTGTAGATCTTGGAGTCTTCTTTAATCTGGAACTTGAATCAGCCCAATCCGATATCTGAGTAAGAAGTTATGCCCAAAATACAACAGATGCGCAAAACTGGAATTTCCAAAACTGCACTTCGTCAAAAACGCCCTTTCAAGTTTCCAATCTCCAAAATTAATATATCAAGTCCAATAATTGCCCTTATTTGATCCACATTTCATCCTAAATGATTTCATTAAGTCCCAATATTATTTTATCTGCAAAATAAACTAAAACACATCAAAACGTTCATCAAACCCGAGAAACTATACGAAATATTAGGTCAAATGAGTGGGAATAAGTGATATAAATATCACTCATCAACTGCTGAGAAATGCTTTCGTCAGCGGATTTGCATGATTATCATCTGATGCAATTTATTCGATCATCACATCGCCACGATGTATGATCCGAACGAATCAGATGAATATCGAAGTATGTATATGGATCGTTGATGAGACCATTAATTCTTTAGCCTGTGCTGAAGCCTAGCTCAGCTGCTAACAGAATTATATCTAATCTAATTAGATTTATTATCGACCCAGAAGGCTACTATTGCTGCCTCAGCTGCAGCAATAACCCGCATTTGTTGTTTATTCGGTAACAGTATCTTGCTTGGAAGATTTCCAGCTCACTGTTCCGTTATTCAAACTTTATAGTACCGTTTGCGACTTATAGTCGTCTTATCGGTTAGGTTAGGAAACTTGCTACAGTGATCCCAGTCACTTCAAGTTCTCTTTCTCCATAGACTAAGACAACATCCTTAGTTCTCTAAGATACTAACGGATGTTCTTAACTTCAATCCAGTGACTATCACTTGGATTGGCCTGTTTGTGAATCCATATGTTCAAAGCGTATGAGACACCAGGTCGCGTACATTTTTCAATGTACGAGTTCTCGGAGAGTTTTCTCGAAAGCCAAGCTTTCGCCGATAGTTTTTATATGGGAATATCATTTCCAAGAAATGATGTATTATCATTATTTATAGGACAGCCACTATCAGTGCGCTCCCACTAATCCTCTTATATACATAAGAATCATTTCCGTTTTTGAAATAAATCATATACCATTATGATTACCTCAAAACGATAATTCCAAGAACCTATGCTTGCTTCAATCCAAACATGGATCGAATAACCTGCAAACCTTGTTTGCTAGTTTTGGTACGACAAAACCGACAGGATGTCATAAACATCCTCCGAAAGGTTTCCTTTTCAGGAAAGCGATTTTCCCGTTCAGCTACCATATTTCATAAATGAAACATGCAGCGTTAGCAAGCATTATCCAAATGGATTTACCGTGGGAACATGTAAAAGGTTGAATCGTAATCAACACAATATTGATAACGATACATTTCCGTTGAAAGCCTAGCTTTATACGTTGGTATGTTGCCATCCATGTATGTCTTCCTTGAAGACTTATAGTACCAATAGGAATAATGCCTTGCGGTACATCAACTAGAATCCAAACTTGTTGATTTACATGGAATCCATTTCGGATATCATGACACATTGTCATAATAGGGATTCAATACCTTGTATCACTTCCTCATACGTAGTCAGTTGGTATGCCTCAAAAAATTAACATCTTTACGAGGTGAGATCAGAAACCCATACCCCAGGTTGTTTTCTGACTCTCTCCGACATACGTGGTTCTTGTGTATTTGAAGATTAATGGCAATAGTTTCATCCTTGATGAACTATTTATGTTCCATTAGGAATCGATGCCTGGAATAGTATTACTCTGATTTCATCGAGTATTACTATCCTCCCACTAACCACTGCATATCGATATTCCTCTTAGGAAAACCGCATGGTGAGCAACAATCTAATTGTTCTCTTGT
This sequence comes from Zanthoxylum bungeanum, assembly GCA_019454045.1. Taxonomy (NCBI): domain Eukaryota; kingdom Viridiplantae; phylum Streptophyta; class Magnoliopsida; order Sapindales; family Rutaceae; genus Zanthoxylum; species Zanthoxylum bungeanum. Next base: position 50,364 of record SKCR01030466.1, on the reverse strand, counting down.
GAGGTGTATAAGTACAATACTTATGGTATCCCTAGGATAACTTACAATTGGCACTTATCCAATTTGGGTTTTAGTTTGGTATCATCCAAACATATGCCTAACATTCCCAAATTATCAGGAATGTGAAACCCGGTTTCTTTCCCGTTCATATCTAATATGATATCTGTCAAACAGATTATTATGGAACCTTATTCTAAATAAGTTATACACTGTTAATGCTTATCCGTTGAAGGAAGTGGTAGCTCAGAGCGACTCATGATTAACCTTATCATGTCTAACAAAATTCGGTTACTCAGTTCGGACACACCGTCAACTTGACGTGTTCCGGGAGGAGTCCTCATTTGAAAGAATACTATAATCTTTCAGGTATATAAGAAACTTATTGCTTAAGTATTTTCCATTACGGTCTTACCGTGATGGTTTAATACTTCAGCCGATCTGTTTGTCTATTTCGTGGCGAAACTATAAAAGTTTCCGATTTGTGTTCTTCAAAAGAAACACATAACCATTACGCGATGCCACATCCGTAAAGGTCACGAAATATTCATATCCACATCTAGCCTAGCTAGACATGGGCCCACTTGCTTCACTATGAACTAGGGCTAACAGATAGGTGGCATTTGCACTTTTACCAAGTAAATAGTGTTATAGGCACTTTGCCCAATAAACTAGATTCGTAGACTTTATTTGATTGGAATCAAATGTGTCCTAGTACCCACTCTCCGAAAGAGTGGATATACGATTCTTGTTTAATTGTGTCCCAGACAACAATGCCACAATTAAGTTTCATCTGATCAAATCAGTTTGAGCTATTTGTTTGTCATGTTATATGTTTGAGATTTATTTATATTCAAAATATAAATTCTGTTATTCACATCTAATGTGTTTATCTCAATATCATCTTTATATAATAAAACACTTTAGTGTTCTAGAATATAAAGGTTCACCCGCATGGGTTAAACACTGATATGGAGATAATGTTCTAGTCAAACTAGTTACATTATAACAGTTTCCAAATTTAGGTACATACCCTAAGGGTAGTTCCTAAACTTAGGTATCTACGGTTAAAACAGTGATTTTCGTCCCGTTTCCAATCCGCATATGAAATCTCAATTGAGGTCAGTATCCTGCTCATAGCAGATTCTGAACATCAATACATATATTTATGTATCACACTAAGTATTTAAAATCTAATTTCAATATTATTTCAATACTAGTCATGAACATATTTATAACAAACATATTTGAAGTCAGAGCCTTGCTCGTCTTCAATTCCTTCATGTCTGCTTTGTCCAAATGGCAGTCACGCTTCCGCGATCCCGTTTGCCACAATAGAAGCAGACATTTTGGGATATGTCCTTTATCTTCCCAGAAGATTATAATGAGTTTGCCTTAGCCCTTTTCCACATTCCAGAAGCCTTTGGCCAAGCCTCGGGTTTCTAGAATATCGAAGTAAGGTGCGTCTTGCGCTACTTGCCTAATTGCAAACTTTGACTTTGTCTCCTTGAGAATAGTCATTAACTCTCCAAGAATTAAGTATTGCAATTTAGTACTTCTAAAATCTAAGTATAGATTCTTTGAAGATCCTTCAATTTCATTATCATACTTTAAGGATCTAATCCTTAGTTCTGATTCAGAAATTAAGGAGTCTACTGCGGTAAGTATTATGGATTAAGCACTTAAGTTATCTTCACATAAATCTTCCAAAGATTATGCTCGACTATTTGCTTAACTCCGGGCTTAGGCATAATATGTTATTTTATCAAATAAAGTAACTTATTATTTTCCAGGACCATCTTGAAATTACTCCCAATTTGAAAATTAAACCATCTAAATACATTTTCCCTAGGATTATGTTTTAAATGCTAATCTTTCAATTTTATCTTGATTCTAATAGTCCAACTATTTAATCAACGATTTAGGTATTATTTATTATAATGATTACAATAATCCAACTATTTAATCAACTATAATTTAATATATTAAAATCAATTATATTGATTACTATAATCCAATTATAAAATCAACTATAAATGAATTGTTTGAATATAGTCCAACTATTAATTAAAACAACAATTTAAATATTAGTCCAACTAACATTTAATTTATAACGACGAATGATATTTGTTTGAGCGCGTATGGCAAGTAATTAAACGAATATTGCAAATTTTATTCTTGCCTCCCACTATTTTTCGGCGAGCCTCTAACCCTCTGTCGAGTACTCGGGAAACCGTGTTTCCTAGTGGGATAGGATCCCGTTAAATATCACACAATCTTGACTTTGGCCAAAAAATTGTATGATAATTAACTAGGTAGATCTCTAAGATCGATTGGATCCAATCCAATTCCTAGATCCGGTAGGGGGACATCCAAGTCCGAAACATATATCTTATATATGCCAATACGTCCAATGTATTACCTAACCTTTTTCCTCTGAATCAACTACGTATTGGCTTTGGCACAACAAACTTAGTGATCCCAGTCAAGCGCGACCCATTGACCATGGAAAGCTTCGTAATCAATGTCGATGGACAAGAAGTGGTCTTTACTTTGGCCAACAAACCACAACTTGGACAAGACACCAATATGGAACAAAGCTCTCGTGATTCAAACACATCCTCAATGGACAAAGGCCTTGACTTTGGCCAACAAACCAATGTCATCTTAGATCTTGAGTAAGAATCACTCAATGGAAGGAAAATCGCTTAATATTTAGCGAGTATTTTTCGCGTGCAAATTGGCAACCAATTTATTATCTTTGTTAAGGTCTCATCATCATAAACACTTAAACATGCATTCTAAACACATAATAAAGCGCATATGAAAAAATAATAATGATATGCGGATGAATACTTTACACATTGATCCTAGATCAAATCTCTCCCTTTCTCTCTCCCGCTAGCACATGTATTACTTCTACCCGTTACACACTACACTTCTAAGAAACCTCATTTGCATTGAGGGGAATAGGTGAGAAGAGAATACAAAGAATAATGAGGTAATAAGGCTGGACACGCAGGTCCAATTAATAAATCAAATTTATTACAACAATTTCTAAAATTGTCCCACCATCTAATATCCATCCGATATACATTATTCATACATCGGAACCATGTATTCACACAAGCATGTTATCAATCAATCTAATCAAATTAATTAATCCGATAATTAGTGATCATCCAATGTTCAAACAATGATTTGATTTTGCTCGAGTCAAACTCGTTTTGCGAATAAGTACTCAAAGTACGAATTCTCGAATTAAATTAAACTACATCATTAAATCCAATTTAATATGCATTCAATTCTAATTCGCTATTTAATTCCAAATTAAATACTACACTTTAATAATGAACTTTTACGACTTAAATTCCAAATTTAATCGTTACGGGTCTCAAAGCCCGATTAACGTCCAACGTTAATTTAATTAAAGTCCAATGGGCTTTTAATTAATTTCTTACCGTGGACTTTTGGTCAACTCGGGTCGAACCCAATAACCAAAGTCCAATCCGGGAGTTACCCCATAAGCCCAAAAATCAATTTTGGCCCATTAGGCCCAATTAAACTTTAAAGGTCCATTAAGTCGCATTTGGGCTTTATGGATGCAGTTTTGGGCCCAATTGGATCCAATCCATTTGGCCTAAAACCAACTTTGTACAACAAAGCCCAATAAGCCCATTTACAACATTAAAGCCCAAATCCAATTTTAAGGCCCAATTAATTAAATTCCAAAAATCCAATTTCTCAATTTAATTACACTAAAGTGTATATCATGATTAATCACTCAAATTAACATTTCTAAAACATCTATTTATACAATTAATCATGCTCATTTACATCAATTAGTGTCCAACACATTTTGATCAAAATCAAACCCAATTTACATGCATATATGTCTCGGCCAAGGGGGAATTTTATGCCCAAATCAAATTCAATCCAATTAAATTCAATTCAACATTAAATCAATATCCCCAAATGATTTCCAACACATCAAATGAATCAAAAAATCAAAATCCAAGACAATTAGGGCAATGGTGACTTTCGGCCAAGCTAAGTCAATTGGGGAAAATTTGTCCAATTCAAAATTCATCAAATTGACAATGCATAACACCATGTTATCATCAATTAAGCATACTCAAACATCCAATTTCATCCAAATATGCTCAAATCAATTTTACCCAAATTTTAAGCCCTAAACTTTTTCATGCTCAAACCTTGCTCTAGATGTCATTGTTGGTTTCTATTAAGGTCCCAAGATCAATAATAAGCATGAAATATGTACGAATACAAATCAACGAAGTTGCGGAATACTCACATCAATTGGTTGAGCAATGCTTTGACGAACAAAACTTTGATTTCTTCTCACTGCAGCTCACGGCAGTGGACTGCTCCAAGCTCACTGGTTTGGCGTCAATGGTGGTCCTTCGTCAAGCTCCAAGCTTCCTCGAATGGTTCCCGACTCATGGGTGGACTTCTATATCACCTTCGTATGTCTCGTAAGTGTGCTAGCACTTGTGATTTTGCCATAAAATCCCACTCTTACTTCCCTTCACTGCTCGGTTTTTGGAGCAAAACCAGAAGAAGAAAAGGCAGTGAACTGCAGAGAGAGAGAGGAGAATATGGAGAGAGAGAGAGATGATAAAATTGTGTTATGTGATTTGTTAAAAGAAAAGTGTATCTAATACACTAAAAATTAAATTCAAAATTCAATTTCCAAAAGTCAAATATCAATTAAAAATTGATAAATGTCTTTCAAGCTTTCTTCAACAACTCACATCAAGTCACATCACTCAATCAAGTGACAACTTGTCACATCACTCAAAGTGACATTTGATTTGACGATTGATGTGACTAATGATTTGACGCTTGATTTGACTTGTGTGCCGCACTCGAATTCGAAATGCGAATGCGCTCGCAAACAATCTCGGGCTCGGGTTAGTTAATTTTAAATTAACGAATTTTCCGTTGCGTTGTAATTAAATTATTACGCCTAGCGATATCACTATTCACGTCGCTAATAAATTAATTCTAAATTAATTCGTTCGCCCGAATTAAAATCTAATTTTAATTCCGCGTCGAAATCCAATCTCGTTTAATATATCGAATATATTAATTTGCCGATTAATTGTTATCTCTCTTTAATTGATATTTTATCCCAGATAAAATATCTCTGCAATTAATCCCATATTAATTTTCTCTCTCTTCTAATTAATCCAAGATTAATTTAGAGTGCGAGTCATACGTCAGCGGTGAATCTTTAGGAAGCAACCCATGAGATCCCCGGATATGTTGGCTGTAAATTCGGTTGTCGGACTATCCGAACACGTAAGTACCAAGTACTACGTTTATACCGATTTATAAGACAAGGTTCGCCTTTAGGAAAGCGCCATGCCTACCCAATTCTCCGGAAATATCCTTACAGGAATAAAGGATCTATATCAGGCGTAGTATACGTAGTATTACGCATATCTGTCCAGTATCGGATGATCACGTGCTAGGCCTAGGGCTGGAATTGTGTCTGCCCAATACGAAGCACATATCGGATGTCTGGTAACTAGTCTCTATAATCGGATAAACATGACCTTGTCATTTTATCCCGATGACTGCAGTACTTAAGAGTACTAGTACCGTATCCTACATGACCATCATCTCCATATGATTGGAGTGACACTTCCATCTTGACATCACACCCAACACACTACGATTCTCAATATACCCAGCATTGGCGTACACAGAACCTGTTAAAGCCCTGGACGACCGCAACCAAAGTATATTGATTGTCGCAAGTATTAGCGGTGCAAGTCTCAGGTTAAGACCAAATACACCTACCCTGATTTCGGACTTCCATAGACACATAGTCATACTACCAATGAAATTCCGAGGGGGTCTATCCAGAGCGAAGCTGTTTCTTGTACCATCGGTAAAACACAACCTCCTATTACACTTGCATGAGTATCTTATACCCAAATATATGAGAACTATGTCGTTGTGCCCTCACAACGCTCACAAGTGTAATACTAGTCTTTTACGTATTTATCGATGTCCAATCTCGATAATACTCTGACTAGGGATATTTAATGATTTATCCTTCGTGGACTGATACTGTCTCATATCATTCTCAGTCCAGGAACAAATCACAGGGACCTCCTATCATTTATACATCTAGGTGATCTAATCACAAATGAAAAGAGCACAATCTCCTTTGTCACATAGTTAATTTGTACAACAACACCATGATCTGTACAAATAGTGACTCTATGGGTCATAATTGTCCAACAGTTGTATGTAAACAGCCTCCAAAAGGTTTCCGTTAAGGAAAGCGGCTTTGACGTCCATCTGCCAATCTCATAATCGAAATATGCAACATTAGCAAACATTATCCGAATGGATTTAATCATGGCAACGGGTAAAAGGTTTCGTCATAATCAACACCATGTTGATGACGATACCCTTTCGCTACAAGCCTAGCTTTGTACGTTTGTTTATTGCCATCCATGTATGTCTTCACCATGAAGACTCATTTGCTACCAATAGGCACAATGCCTTCTGATACATCAACCAGTGTCCAAAATTGGTTGTATACATGGAATCCATTTCGGACTTCATGGCTTCTTGCCAAAAAGCGGAGTCGATACCTTGTATCACTTCCTCATACGTAGCCGACTCATTATCCTCAATAAGATTAATATCTATATGAGGTGAGATCAGAAACCCATACCTCTCAGGTTGTTTTCTGACTCTCTCTGACCTACGCGATTTTTGTGTATTAGAAGATTGTGGAACAGTCTCATCCTTGATGAACTGTTCATGTACCAAGAGGGGATTGGTGACAGGAACAGTATCACTCTGATTTTCATCCAGTTCTACTTTCCTCCCACTTACCACTGCATTTAGGAATTTCTCTAAGGAAAACCGCATGGAGAGCAACAAATATTGTATTCTCTTATGGGTTGTGGAAATAATATCATTTGGTTTCCCTAGGATAACCAATTACAAATAGGTACTTATCCGATTTGGGTTATAGTTTGGTACCATCCAAAAGTTTAACATATGCCCATCATCCCCAAATCTTCAGGAATGAGAAACCCAGTTTATTTCCTGTCCATATTTCATATGGAGTCTGTCCAACAGACTTTGACGGAACCTTATTCAAAATAAGTATTGCACTGCTCAATGCGTATCCTATGAAGGAAATTGGTAGCTCAATACGACTCACCATTAACCTTACCATGTCCAACAAATTTCGGTTTCTCCGTTTGGACACACCGCTCAATTGAGGTGTTCCGGGAGGAGTCCACTGTGAAAGAATACCATACTCTTTCAAGTAATCGAGAAACTTATTGCTCAAGTATTTTCCACCACGGTCCAACCATGATATTTTATTACTTTTACCGGTCTGTTTTTCTACTTTGTGTCGAAACTCTTTGAATTTCTCAAAAGTTTTAGACTTGTGTTTCATAAGATACACATAACCATAACGCGATGCAACATCCGTAAAGGTTACGAAGTATTCATAACCACCTCTAGCGTAGCTAGACATGGGCCCATATATGTCACTATGATCGAGGGATAATAGCTCGGTGGCACGTACATCCTTACCGCTAAAAGGCGTTTTAGGCTTTTTGCCTAATAAACAAGATTCGCATACATCATATTAATTAGGATCAAATTCGTCCAAGTATCCATTCTTCCAAAGAGTGGATATACGAGTCTTGTTAATGTGTCCCAGACGACGATGCCACAGATAAGTTTCATTCGTGTTACTCAATTTGAGCCTTTTGTCTATTATGTTATATGTTTGAGATTCATTTATATTCAAAATATAAAGACTATTATTAACATCTGCTGTACATATCAAAATGTTATCTTTATATACAAAACACCCAGTGTTCCAGAATACAAAGGTATACCCGCAACGGGTTAAACAAAATATAGAGATGATGTTCCTAGTCAAACTAGTTACGAAATAACAATCACCTAATGTAATTACATGCTCCAAGGACGGATACAAAACATAGGTCTCAACGGCCAAAACAGCGACTCTCGTCCCATTTCCGACTCGTAGGTCGATCTCATCTGAAGCCAGTATCCTGCTAATCAGCGGATCATGCTCATCAGTACATATGTGAGTACCACATCCAGAATCAAAAATCCAATTTTTAAAACCAGTAGTGGACATGTTTATAACAAACATACCTGAAGCCAGAGCCTTTCCCATATTCACTTCCTTCAACTCCGTCTTGTACTCATGGCAGTCACGCTTCTAGTGACCTTATTTCTTATAATGTAGGCATACATCTTGGGATATGTCATTAGTCTTCCCAGAAGACTTTGATGATTTGGCCCTGCCATTTTTCTTCCTTTTCTTCACACCCGCAGAAGCCTTCGGCCAAGCCTTGGCCTTTTGGGATGTCGAAGTAAGGTGCGCATCGCGCTTCTTGCCCTTCAGAAGCTTTGGCTCTACTTCTTTCAGCATCGCCATCAACTCTCCAATAGTCTTTTCTTGGTTCATCATGTTATAGTTCATGATGAACCCGCCCCAGCAGTTGGGCAGAGACTGTAAGATAAAATCTATGAAAGTCTCGACCTCGAAGGTTATGCATAGCTGACCTAGTTGTTCAATGTCATCAATCATCTGTGACACATAGTGCTCGACAGATGTACCCTCTAACATATGCGAGCGAAATAGCTTCTTTTACAATTCATACTTCTCAGATCTAAGGTTAGATCTGTGAATATTCTTCAATTTCAACATCATACTATAAGGATCCAATCCTTTGTTCTGAAGACGATGTTGGGTTTCTAAGTTAATCCCAAGATCATATTAAGCATAGAAATAGAATGAATACGCAAAGAAGAGTGGCGGAAACACACTTACATTGAACGGCTTTGGATGTGATGATCAACAAAACTTTTCTCCTTGCTTGATAAAGTGTTCGGCCAAGGAACTTTGTTGAAGATGATGAACAAGCTCCAAGCTTCAATGGATTCCAAGCTCTTAGTTCGGTTTCCCTATCACCTTGTATTGATCCTCTAATGTGCTAGCAAGATGGAAGAAAGAAAATGATTTCCTTTCACCATGGAGAGCTCACGGTTTTGACTAAAATTTTTTTTAGAGAGAGAGTTTTTCTTTGATTTTATGTTATTGTTTTCTAAAAACAAATTACCTAAAATCAATTACCAAATATTTGGTAAATACTTCAAAAGTCAAACCAAAATTTTGGCTCCTAAAGCTCATTAAATGTCCACAACCACTTCTATCATGAATAGTGACTGCATGTCACTCACCAAAATAGGTGACTTAGACATCTATCACTAAAGTGACAAGAGATGTGACTCGCGATGTGACTTGTGGGCCCCACCAATTCAAAATATGAGTGGGCCCGCAAACACTTCCGGGCTCGGTTTCGCTAATTCTGAATTAACGAACCTCTGTTGCGTAGTAATTAAATCAAATTTAATTAAATAATCATGCCTAGCAAAATTACTATTCACATCGCTTGCGAATTAATTCTAAATCAAATCGTTAGCCCGAATTAAAATCCAATTTTAATTCGGCGTCGAAATCCAATTTGGTATAATATATCGAATATATTATTTTATCGATTAATTGCAAATTAATCGTTCTCTCTCTTCAAATAGTACTTTATCCCAGATAAAGTATCTCCGCTATTAATCCCAGATTAATAAAGTTTGAATCATACGTCATCGGTGAATCTTCGGGAAGCGACCCAAGAGATCCATGGATATGTTGGCAGTAAATCCGGTCATCGGACTATCCGAACACGTACGTACCTTGTACTACGTTCTTACCGATTTGCGAGACAAGGTTGGCTTCTAGCAAAACGCCATGCCTACCCAATTCTCCAGAAATATTCTTAATGGAATATATAATCCATGTCAGGCTTAGTATACGTAGTATTGTGTATCTTGTGATCCAGTATTGGATGTCACAAGCAAGGCCTGGGGCTGGAATAGTGTCTGCCCCGTACGAAGCATATATCAGATCACTAGCAACTAGTCTCTTTATTATCGGATAATCATGACCTAATCATATTATCCGGATGGTTGCAACCTTTTAGAGAACCAGTTTTGTATCCCTGCGTGACCATCATCTCCATATGACTGAAGTGATACTTTCGTCTTGACATCACATCCAATACACTACGATTCTCAATAAACCCAGAAGAGGCGTACACAGAACCTGTTAAAGTCCTGGACGACCAAAACCAAAGCGTATTGATTGTCGCAAGTACTAGCGATGCAAGTATCAGTTTAAGACCAAATACACCTACCCTGATACGGACTCCCATAGACACATAGTCATACTACCAATGAGATTCCGTGGGGTCTATCCAGAGCGAAGTTGTTTTCCGTACCATCGGTAAAACACAACCTCCTACCACACTTGTATAAGTATCTAATACTTAAATATATAAGAACTATATTGTTACGCTTCCATAACACGCACAAGTGCGATACTAGTCTACTCCGCATTATCGATTTCTAGTCTCGATAATACTACGACTAAGGATATTTAATGATTAAACTGTCGTGGATTGATATTGTCTCATATCATCTCAATCCGGAACTAATCATAAGGACTTTCATCATTCACACATTTAAGTAATCTAATTACGAAATGATAAAAGGTAATTTCCATTGCTACATAATTAATTTGTACAAAAACACAATGTCTTTTACAAATAGTGACGCTATGGGTCATAACTGTCTGACAATATCCCACTTGGCTTATAGCTAGTCACTCAAGCATCTAATACCTGAACTATGTACATGTCGCTCAAACTTTTGCTGAGGTATAACTTTCGTCAGCGAATCTGCAATGTTGTCCTCTGATGCGACCTTCTCGATCTTCACATCGCCATGATGTATGATCTCACGAATCAGGTGGAAATGATGAAGAACATGCTTGGATTGTTGATGAGCCTGAGGTTCCTTAGCCTACGCTATAGCCCCGTTATTGTCACAATACAATGGAATGGGCTCAGCTGCTAACGGAACTACTCCTAATCCAATTAGGAATTTATGGATCCAAACTGCCTCTTTTACTGCTTCAGCTGCAGCAATATACTTCGCTTCAGTTGTTGAATCGGCAACAGTCTCTTGCTTGGAAGATTTCCAGCTTACTGCTCCGTTGTTCAAACAAAATACGTATCTGGATTGCGACTTGAAGTCGTCTTTATCGGTTTGGAAACTTGCATCGGTATACCCAGTTACCTCAAGTTCTCCATCTCCATAGATTAAGAAAGCATCCTTAGTTCGTCTAAGATACTTAAGGATATTCTTATCCACAATCCAGTGACCTTCACCTGGATCAGCCTGATAGCGACTACACATGCTAAAAGTATAGGAGACATCAGGTCTTGTACATATCATGGCATACATGATCGATCCGACTACCGAGGCGAACGGTATCCGACTCATGTTGTCTCTCTCATCTTGAGTTTTAGGACACATGTCATTGTTAGACAATTATGACCCATAGAGTCACTATTTGTACTAATCATGGTGTTGTTGTACAAATTACCTATGTGACAAGGAGATTGCACTCTTATCATTTGTGATTAGATCACCTTGATGTATAAATGATGGGAGGTCCTTAGGATTAGTTCCTGGATTGAGATGATATGAGACAATATCAGTCCTCGAAAGATTAATCATTAAATATCCCTAGTCAGAGTATTATCGAGATTGGACATCGATAATGCGTAAGAGACTAGTATTACACTTGTGCGCATTGTGAGGGCACAATAGCATAGTTCTCATATATTTGGGTATTGGATACTCATGCAAGTGTAATAGGAGGTTGTGTTTTACCGATGGTACGGAGAACAGCTTAGCTCTGGATAGACCCCTTGGAATTTCATTGGTAGTACGACTATATGTCTATGGAAGTCCGATATCAGGGTAGATGTATTTGGTCTTAACCTGAGACTTGCACCGCTAATACTTGAGACAATCGGTATGCTTTAGTTTTGGTCATCCAGGGCTTTAACCGGTTCTGTGTACGCCTCTGCTGGGTATATTAAGAATCGTAGTGTATTGGGTGTGATTTCAAGACGGAAGTATCACTCCAGTCATAGTGGAGATGATGTCACGTAGGATACGGAACTAGTGCTCTTAAGTACTGCAGTCATCGGGATGATATGACTAGGTCATGTTCATCTGATTATAGAGACTAGTTACCAGACATCCGATATGTGATTCGTACGGGACAGACACATTCCAGCCCCAGGCCTAGCACGAGACATTCTATACTGGATCACAATACGCAATACTACGTATACTACGCCTGACATAGATTATATATTCCAGTAAGAATATTTATGGAGAATTGGGTAGGCACGGTGCTTTGCTAGAAGCCAACCATGTCTTGCAAATCGGTAAGCACGTGGTACGAGGTACGCACGTATTCGGATAATCCGATGACCGTATTTACTGCCAACACATCCAGGGATCTCTTAGGTCGCTTCCCAAAGATTCACCGATGACAGTTGATTTAATTAGAATTAATCTGGGATTAATTAAGAGAGATAATTAATCTGGGATTAATTGAGGTATTATTTAATCTGGGATTAAATGTGTTCGGAAGAGAGAGAACGGGATTAATTTGGAATTAATCGGTAAAATAAATTTAATAGTTAAATTTGATTTTTCTATTTAATTTATTCGTATGGGCTAAAATTAATATATTGGATATATTAATATGAATTGGATTTCATTACGGAATTAAAGTTGGACTTTAATACGAATGAACGAATTAATTTAGAATTAATTCATAAACGACATTCGTAATATATTTGCGAGGTATCGTTATTTAATTAAATTAGATTTAATTATTTAGCGACGAAAGTTCATTTAATCGGATTAAACGGAACTGAGCCGCTGCAAATGTTCATAGAGACATTTGAATTTTGAATTCAAATGTGGGGCCCACTTCACATGTGGTAGTTGGGAGGGTAGTTGGCATTTATGCCAAGCCACCCACCATCCAACTACCTTGGAATGGTTTTGGTGAAACCATTTACCCAACTACCTTGTTTAGGTAAAAGGGTAAATTGGTTTTACCTAAAACTCTTCTCTCTCTCTTCACTTGTGTATGCATCACACAAAACACACTTGGAACAAAATGAAAACCCTAATACTCTCTCAAATGGGCGTGAATGGCCTTCATTTCTTCTCTTTGATTTTGTTGCAATTTCAAAGGAGCTAGCACTTCATGGAATCAACTAAGGTGATAGGGAAACAACTTCAAAAGCTTTGAATCAACAAAGGAAGGATCTTGGAGATCTTCAACTCAAAGCTTGGAATCAACAAAGGAAGCATCTTGGATCTTGGATCTTCTTCTCAAAATTTTAAAAGCTCAAATCCATTCAATATAAGTAATTCCGCAACTTATTTTGAATTTATGAACATGTTTTCATGCTTATTAGATCCTTGGCATGTTCTAGGAACACTAACAATGGTATCAAGAGCCAATTTTAAGCATGAAAATTTTAGGGTTCATGAGACTAAAATTTTGGGCTTTTATGTTTTGAGCATGATTCTTTCAAATTGATGCTTTGAGCATGCTTAGAATATGATAACTTAGAGTTATGCATGATTATATTTGAAACAAATCAAATGAATCAAGAATTAAAAAAAAAATTAGTGAGGCTGAATCTTCTTACTGTAATGCACTGCAGTTTTTAATTTTTGTAACATGAAATGATGTGTTTAAATGTTGATTGTTGGTTTGATTGGATTAGAATCAAAGTCAATAAAGTTCATGTTAAAATCAAAGAGCATGTTGAGCATGAAATGATGAATTTAGGATTCAATTTGTGTTGAGCATGAAATGATGATTTTTGGCTTCAATTTGTGTTGAGCATGAATTGATGGATTAAGCATGATTAATTAAGTTAATTGGTATTTTGGAAATATTGAGTTTAATTAATTAATCATGGCTAATACACTTTAATTAAAATAATTGTGATATTTGGAATATTATAATTATGTTAATAAGCATTTAATTATGAATTGGGCTAAAAATGTGTATTTGGGCTTAATGGGCTTGGTTTGACTAAGCTTGGTTTTGGACTTTTGGATTGGATCCAATTGGGCCCAAAACCAATTCCATAAAGTCCAAATACATCACTTGGCCCTTTAAATAATTTAATTGGGCCTAATGGGCCTAAATTAATTTGTAGACAATAGGGTGATTCCTATTGGGCCTTGACATTTTGGGTTTGACCCATTATGCCCAAAGCCCATGCCTTAAGAATTAATTAACAGCCCATTGGACTTTAATTAAAATGACATTGGATGTTATTGGGCCTTTGAGACCCATTGAGATTGGATTTGGAATCCAAGTCTTTGAGGCTTGTAAATAAGTGTAAATATTTAATTTGGAATTAAATTGGAATTAGTATTGAATACAAATAAATTGGATTTAAAGTTGTAGTTCAATATAATTCAAGAATACTTACTTTGAGTATTTATTCTTAAACGAGTTTGACTCACGCAAATCAAATCGTTGTATGAACATTATATGGTCATTAATTCAAAGATTAATTAATTGGATTAGATTGATTGAATAACATGATTTGTATGAATACATGAATGTGTTGTATGAATAATGTATATCGGATGGATATTAGAAGGGCAAGGGCAGTTTTGGAAATTGTTGTAATAAGTTTAGAATTTATTAAATTGGACCTACGTGTCCAGCCTTTTATCTCCTTTCTCATTGTATTTCTCTTCTCACCTATTCCCCTCAATGTAAATGAGTTTTCTTTATTGTATTTTGTAATTGGGTAGAATTAGAATAGTTCTAGCCGGGAAGAGGAAAGAGAGTGATTTGTTCTAGGAACAATTTGTGAGATATCCATCCGCATATCATTATTAATTTATTTATTTATACGCGCTTTATTATGTATTTAGAATGCATGTTTAAGGGTGTATGATGATGAGACATTAACAAAGATAATAAATTGGTTGCCAATTTGCACGCGAAAAACCCTCAAAACATATTAAGCGTTTTTCCTTCCGTTGAGTGATTCTTACTCAAGATCCAAAGTTGGCATTGGTTTGTTGGCCAAAGTCAAGACCTTTGTCAATTGCGGATGTGTTTGAATCATGAGAGTTTTGTTCCATATCGGTGTCTTGTCCAAGTCGTGATTTGTTGGCCAAAGTCAAGATCACTTCTTGTCCATCGACATTGATTACGAAGCTTTCCATGTCAATGGGTTTCGCTTAAATGGGATCATTAAGTTTGTTGTGCCAAAGCCAAGGCTTAGTTGATTTAGAGGAAAAAGGTTAGGTAATATATTTGATATATTGGCATATATAAGATATATGTTTCGGACTTGGATGTCCACCTACTGGATCTAGGAATTGGATAAGATCCAATTGATCTTAGAGATCTACCTAGTTAAGTATCATACAATTTGTTGGCCAAAGTCAAGATTGTGTGTTATTTAACGGGATCATAGCCCACTAGGAAACTAGGTTTCCCGAGTACTCAACAGAGGGTTAGAGGCTCGTCGAAAAATTGTGGGAGGCAAGAATTAAATTTGCAATATTCGTTTAGATACTTGTCATACGCGCTCAATCAAATATCATTCGTCAAATAAATTAAATGTTAGTTGGACTAATATTTAATAGTTGTTTTAATTTAACAGTTAGACTATATTCAAACTACTTCATTTATAGTTGATTATATAATTGGATTATAGTAATCAATATATATTTGAATTTTACCCTTCAATTATAGTTGATTATATAATTGGATTATAGTAATCAATATATTTGGATTTTACCAATCATTTATAATGATTATATAATTGGATTATAGTAATCAATATATATTTGATTTTAACCAATAAAATTGTAATAAGTTATATAGTTAGACTATAGTAATCATTACATTAGATTGTACCTGAAATCGTTGATTAAATAGTTGGACTATTAGAATCAAGATTAAATTGAAAGATTAGTGTTTGAAACATTATCCTAGAGAAAATGTGTTTAGACGACTTTAATTTTCAAATTGGGAATAAATTTCAGGATAGTCCTGAAACTAAGAAGTTACTTTATTTGATAAAATAACATCTTAGGCCTAAGCCCAGAGTTAAGCAAATAGTAGAGCATGATCTTTGGAAGATTCATGTGATGATAACTTTAATGCTTAATCCATTATGCTTGCCATAATAACTCCTTAATTTCTTAATCAGAAGTAAGGATTAGATCCTTAAAGTATGATAATGAAATTGAAGGATCTTCATAGATCTATTCTTAGATCTTAGAAGTATTGAATTGCAATAAGCAACTCTTGGAGAGTTAATGACTATTCTCAAGGAGACCAAAGTCAAAGTTTGCAATAAGGCAAGAAGCGCAAGGCGCACCCTACTTCGATATTCTAGAAGGCCAAGGTTTGGCCAAAGACTTCTGGAATATGAAAAGGGCAAAGGCAAAATCATTATAATCTTCTAGGAAGATAAAAGACATATCCCAAGATGTCTGCCTAACTTTTGGCAAACGGGGTCATTGAAGCATGACTGCCGTATGGACAAAGCAGACATGAAGGAATAGAAGACAGGACAAGGTTCTGACTTCAAATATGTTTGTCATAAATATGTTCACTACTAGTATTAAAATTGGATTTTAGATACTTAGTGTGATACATAAATATGCATTGGTGTGCAGAATCTGCTATGAGCAGGATTCCGACTTCAATTGAGAATTAATGACCGGTGTAAACACACACGTATAACGCAAGCGCACGTATCGTTCAAGTAGTATAAAAATATCGATCCCACGAGGACTTAATTCCTATTATTGTTATTAATTGTTGAATCTATTTATTTACAAATATCTAATTAAATGGAGAAGAGAATGATTGTTTGATTGGTTGAATGTGGTTTTACAAAATAATAAATAAAAAGACAAAAGAAAATACTAAGGAAAATATAAAAGACACAAAGATCTATGGTCGTGAATCATTCTAATATCATTTAAAAGATGAAGTGGTTATTTTATGTTTGTGTAATAAATCAGTTTACTAACCTGGAACACTAATTATGCAAAAGCCTCTGTCGATGGTCAGACGCAAATACCCAGTTTAACCCAATTGAACCATATGTCTATGTCAACCAAATTATCTGGATTCATTAAGTTTAAGTTCCAATTATGGCTACCCCCGCCCGACAGGTATATTCCTATCCTGTAAGGAAATCTATTAAAGGGTTATCAATCCTCAAGGAAGATCGTGGGCTATTAAGTCTAAGGCTGAAACCTAAAATCCCTATGTCTAGTTCATTTTAGATTTACCACATCAATCTTATTGGTGATCAGACAACAAGAAGCATTAAGCTTAAGACTTAATAAGTAAACCTTTAAATTACCCAAATGATAAAATAACCCCTTATAAACCGGTGATATTAAATTCATCATCACAACCCCAGATAACTAACACATAACTAGGGCTAGTAACAACTTAAAAGTAAAAGACATAAAGTAAAAATACTGAAAAGTAAAAGACATAAAGTAAAACTGAAAAGTAAAATAAAATAAAATGCTAAGGTAAAAGGAATTACTTTTACTACTACTATTTAGATATCTCCCATAAAATAATATATAAACTTGTGATAATAATACCAACCGACCATATAGGCGGTAACCTGATTAAGTCAAATTAAGTCCAACCAGCCATAAAGGCGGAACCAAATTAAATTGCCAACCGACCAATCTGGCGGTATCCTTTATTAGTCAGGTTTAAACCAGATTAAAATGAATTACCAACCGACCAATCTGGCGGTATCCTTTTTAAGTCAATATTTTAAATAGTGAATATATTATTTTTAAGGGAGATTAATCTAAATAGTAACAGAAAAAGAATTACCTTTCACCCTAGCTGGAGAAGTTACCTCCTCATGGTAAATAGTAAAAACTGTAAAAAGTAAAAAGTAAAAATTAAATTACTATTATTACAAAACATAATTAAAATTATTTACAAAACTAAAAACTAAAAATAAAAAAAAAACTAAAAACTAAAGAATCTAGAGAGAAACTCTCTCTTTAGAAGGAATTGAAGAGAGAGGAAGGTGCAATGAATTCTGAAATCTCGAGCTCAATTTATAGGCCTCAGAAGGAATTTAGCGTCGCGACGCCAGGTCCTCAGCGTCGCGACGCCGGATTTGTCGACGTGGCACGCTCTGGTTCGCTGGTTTGAAGATTCTGGATAAGATGATAAGGTGACACGTGGCAGAGTGGTTGGGCTTCAATTATTGTGACACGTGGCGGCTTCTGATTGGTCGCTGAGATTCTTATCCGCCACGTGTCAGATAAGGATATGATACTCAATTATTGATGCTGACGTGGCGGTGACGTGGCGACGACGTGGCGACACGTGGGAAAGAGACTGTCGGCACCGTAGAATTGCGACACGTGTCGCTTCCTGATTGGCTGATGATGACGTGGCAGTGAGGTGGCAATTTGACTTGTTGACTTGCTGACGTGGCTGATGACATGGCGGTGACTTGGCGACGACGTGGCGACACGTGGCGATGATGACTGTCGGCACCGTAAGATGCTGACACGTGGCACGGCGCTTTTAGCAAAGTCAAACTTTCTCAGATTCTGATTTGTGGACCCGGCGCACGTTAGCACTGTTCGGCGTATTTTAGACGTCGCGACGCGGAAGTCTGGGCGTCGCGACGCGCTTAAGACCAAAATATCCCTGTTGACGCATTTTTGTCCGTTTTTTGCCCCAAATTGCCTCCAATGCTTTCCAAACTTTATTTATCTACAAAATAACACAAAACATCAAAACGTTCACAAAACTCAAGAAACTATACAAAATATTAGGTCAAATGAGTGGGAAATAGTGATATAAATACCACTCATCACACCCCCAAACCTAACATTTTGCTAGTCCTCGAGCAAAACATAGAGTAAAATAACATAAATAAATTAACTAAGCCACTTTCGTAGGGATCACGGTTGCATTTAGCGTATGCAACAAGCCTTTAAACCCCTAGGTGTCCCTAGTGGACGAGTTGTAGTCTCGTGAGGGTTTACAGCAATGATACCCACAAACATTTTACAAAAGTAAAAAGTTAGTTAAAACTAATGCACACAAAAGCAAAAAGACAGGAAAAAGAAATAAAGATGTTAGTGACTAATCAGTGAAACTTCTACTCCAAGTTACTAGTTGTTTTGTTTTATTCTAAATTACCGAATAAGTAAATTCTCCGATTATATTTACCATTCTCCATATACACAGCCAACAAAATATTAATCAACTCATTTTTGCCCACAACAGTCATAAGTGCAGTTGATAAGAGAGTAATATTTTTGTCCTAAAGTTCTATCAGATTTCACACCTTTTTTATAGCAATGGAATAATTTTTCTCATTTTTCTGATTTTTTCTTTGATTTTTTCTCTATTTTTTATTTATATACAATATCTTCCATCTATGTAGCGAGTGTTGGGTCGGTGGCTCCCAAACCAGTTGGCTTTAGGGCACCAGGTGTTAAGACACCCCTACGGACTTAATTACTCAGACTTCAGATATATATATTTTTGCAGCATCTTTGATCCATGTAACGAGCTTTGGGCCAGTGACTCCCAAACCAGTTGGTTTTAGGGCACTAGGTGTTAAAACACCCTTACAGACTTAATAACCCGGATCTCAGACGTTTTTTTTTTTTTTTTTTTTTTTTTCTCCATTGCTTTTTGAGATGCTTCCTCCAATTAAACTAGAGCACTGAATATTACAAACTTTTCAATTTTAGCTCATGTCCGTATGTTACTATATATGTTGATAATACCTGTCAACTAGCATATGAAGATTCCTTTTTAGTCAGTTTTAAGGAGAATTCACAAATTAAATAATTCAAAATGAAATAAACAAAAATTAACTTGTTTCGAAATAGGTTTGAGATACGTCTCAGGAGTGGAAACTCCTTACTCGACTATCTCTTACCAATTTCACTTTTTTAGTCAAATAAAAACAAAAACGCAAAATATTTTTGTAATTTTTTGAAAATTTTTCAATTTTTGTATTTTTCGAAAATTTTGGACTAAAAATAAAAACAACATACAAACTAAAAACAAGGTACTAATCAACTAATTTCCTCCCCCAAACCTAAATGAGACATTGTCCCCAATGTCTTAAACAGTAAAAGGAGAGTTAAGAAGGTCGTACCTGGTTAGCTGAAAATCTACAGGAAATTAAAGGTTAAGATCCAGATTAATCCTACGCCTCTTACCACGATCGTCCTCGGACCAATTTATCTTTGAAAGGATAGGGTCAACTTGTGGTTCATAGGCTATGAGTTGGTCTATTAGATCCGGAGCAGTTCTGGCAGTAAAGAGGAGTTCTTTTAAAGGTTTTGACACGAACCCATTTCTCCGAGCATCATCAAGAAACACACAAAGAAAATCATAAAACCCATCAACATTGAGCAATCCAAGCGGTTTTTGGGTGTATGTTCAGGTTCGCCCAAGATAGTACTATAAAATTTCCTCCAATGTGCCCAAGCCACCTGGCAAAGCAATAAAAGCATCAACACGGTTAATCATTTCTACCAGTCGTTCAGACATACCTGGCACGATCAGTTCCTCTCCGTTTGATGATCCAATAAGATTTGCCTCTGCCAAGGGTTTTGGGATGATTCCCAAAACGTGACTGCCTCCTTCCTGTACAGCCTTTGAAACGATCCCCATAAGTCCAAGATTGCCTCCGCCATATATTAAGTGCATATTCCTTGCAGCTAAGACTCGACCCAATTCCTGTGCTGCTTCTATGTATTGTGGTTTAGTTCCAACACTACTACCGCAAAACACACAGATGTTTTCAACTCGTCTTCTTGAAGTGGCTTCCATTTTTTTATTGTGTTTCTTTCTCAAATCTGGATGCCTTCAAAGTGCAATGACGGGCTGAATTTATAATACCTGAAAAGGGTGAGTAAAAATAGCACAAGTATCTTCCAGAGGACGATTAGTAGCGAAATATTATCGTGATAGTCAAAAAGGTCTGGATCCTGTCGGAGAAAATTAAAAGAAAACAACAAAACAAATCACAATTATTAGGAAAAGACAAAGAGATATAATATTTACAGAAAAATTTACAGCTTGATTGACGTCTATGCGTCAGGGACAAGCTTCCCATCCAATTTTCTTATAAATTGGCAAACATGGTCTTTTTGAGTCAGATTCCCAAGACTTAACTGTTGTCTTTCTTTTTGAAATTGTGTATGTAATTTGCGAATGGCAATGTGAACATATCCACTGGGATGCGTCTCAAGAGTTGAAGATATTTCATCTAAAGACTCCTTACTCAAGCCATCCCTAATGAATTTAATTTTGTCTTCGCAATTATCAGACACCATTCCTAAAGAACGACAACGAGTGTTGCAATTAAATCGTGCACATTTAAACAAACACCCATTTGCTTAGCTCTTCGTTTCTTTGCATAGGTGCTTCTTCCAAAACCAGGCAGATGTGAAATAAAAGAGTCAGAAGACTCACCTGCCAATCGGACTCGTGCTTCAATTACCCAACGAATATCATTAGGAACACCGTGAATTGTCAGTAACCTCATCCGTTCCAAGCGAGCTTTGTAAACTTTCATCAGAGATTTTTGAGGGAGAGAAGGAAATTGCTTGTGAAGATTTGCGAGAGCTTCTTCCATCTTGAATCTCAAAAACTAAACACAACAAATTAAATCACAACAAAATCACAATATATACACAAATTGCATGGGTTGCCTCCCTGCTAGCGCTAAGTTTAAAGTCGTCAGCTAGACTTGACTTCTCGAACGTTAAGCTGGATCTGAAAGTGTAACACTTTCTTTTTGTCGCTCAAATGATTCTCCCCAGTAGTGCTTGACACGCTTGTTTTTAACCTTGAAAGTTTTGTTAGCATCAGGATCATGTATCTCAACGGCTCTATTTGGTAAAACTTTGGTGATCACAAATGGACCTGACCACCGTGATTTTGGCTTCCATGGGAAGAATTTCACCCTTGATTTGTTTAACAGTACCTTCTGCCCTGGTTCCAGTTGTATGCGCACTAACTTCTCATCATGTCTCTTCTTGCCCTTTTCTTTGTACAATTTGGCATCCTCAAAAGGCTGATTGTGAAATTCCTCCAATTCGTTGAGTTGGTGGAACTTTTTCTCTTCTGTTGCTTGTAGTGCAAGAATTGGCTCTTTCAGTGCAAAAGATGCTTTATCTTTAGGCTCCACAGGCAATTGACATGTTTTAAGTTTGTCAGTAGAACTTTGTCTTTCATCAGAGTTCTGAATGGTACTGTGTATCACATCGAGTCTGAAACATTCCTCCTTCTTTTCATCATCTGGGAAATTCATGGCCTTGAAAACATTGAATGTTACTTCTTGGTCATGTACCCTCATGGTTAATTCTCCTTTTTGTACATCAATAATGGTTCGACCTGTAGCCAAGAATGGTCTCCCAATGATGATTGGCACGTCTGCGTCTTCCTCCATATCAAGGACAATAAAATCTGCTGGAAAAATGAATTTGTCAACCTTGACCAGCACATCCTCAACTACGCCTCTCGGAAATACGAGCGTTCTATCAGCAAGTTGTAGTGAGACTGAAGTTGGCATTGTTCTCCAATCTGTAATTTCCTGAAAATAGAGAAAGGCATCAAGTTAACACTCGCACCTAAATCACACAAAGCCTTACCAAAGTTATGTTCTCCTATGACGCAAGGAACAGTGAAACTGCCAGGATCTTTCAACTTCGGGGGAAGTTTCCTCTGAATGATGGCACTGCATTCTTCTGTTAATGCTACTGTCTCGTAATCTCCCAATCTCCATTTTCGTGAAAGAATATCTTTCATGAATTTGGCATAGGTGGGCATTTGTTCCAACGCTTCTGCAAATGGAATGTTGATATGCAGCTTTTTGAAGATCTCCAGGAACCGAGAAAACTGCTTGTCCAATTTGTTCTTCTGAAGACGTTGAGGAAAAGGTGGAGGTGGAGTGATCTGTTCTTTTTCCTTTGCTTCTTTTTCCTCCATCTGTTGCTTTGTTTCTTTTGGAACTTCCTCAGCAGCTGTTTTGACTCCAACATCTTGTTGATTTCAGTTCCGCTTTTTAACATGATGGCATGACATTGCTCCTTCCCCATGTTTCTTGGATTTGGCTCTGTGTTGCTAGGAAGGGTACCTGGCGGTCTGTAACTCTGAGCATTTGCCAGTTGTCCGATTTGATTCTCTCTCTATGCTTGATAGAGGCTGAATGGCTTTGAAATATAGTGTCATATCTTGCTGCTTGAGAGTCGTGTTTTGCTTCCATCTTTTTCAAGTAGGTCAACACTTCTGTTATTCCTGATTCATTTGCCTGCTCCTGGCCTTTGTTCTGTTGTTGGAATTCAGGTGGTGGATAGTTCTGCTGTTGGCCTGAATTGTTGCTCCATGATAAATTAGGATGATTCCTCCACCCTGGGTTGTAGGTGTTGGAATATGGATTGTTCCCCTGTCTGTTGAAATTGTTGACATAATTCACCGTCTTTTCATGTTGGTTTGGTTCTGGTGCTCCTCCATATGGTGAACTTGTGGTTCCAGCGATGTTCACAACTTGCGTGCTAAGTGTTTCTAGACATTTGCATATCTGATCCAGCCTGGTATTCACTGCTGTGTTTGCTCCAACTTAATAAATTCCTGCAATTCTTTGGATCATGCTCCTTTCTGTTGGCCACAAGGAATTGTTGTTGGCCATTTCTTCGATTAGGTCCCAGGCTTGATCTTCTCCTTTTGCCATCAAGGCTCCTCCAGCAGCAGCATCGATTGTGGTTCTCATTATTCCAGAAAGTCCATTGTAGAAGGTCTGAACTTGTAGCCACTTTGGAATCTCATGGTGAGGACATTTCCGGAGTAAATCTTTGTACTTTTCCCAAGCTTCGCAGAGGGATTCTGAATCTTGTTGTACAAAGGATGTGATGTCATTCCTCAATTTTCCGGTTCTGGCTGGTGGAAAGTACTTTGCAAGAAATTTGGTGGCTAAAGTGTTCCAAGTTGTGATAGAACCTGCTGGTAGTGAATGGAAAAACTCGCAGTCTCATTGCTTCTTCTGATGCTCTGTTGTAGTTAAAAGTGCCGCAAACTTCCAGGAAGTTGCTGATGTGGGAATTAGGATCTTCAGTTGCATTCCCCCCGAACTGAACTGACTGCTGAATCATCTGAATGCATGTTTTGATGTCACACACATTTGCTGGTAAGGGAGGAAGTACAATACAGGAAATGAGTCTGTCAACCACCGAAATGGTTCTGTCTCGAATGGAATTGGTGGTGCAGCAACGTTCAAAGGTTCAGGTTCCATGTTGACTAAAGCTTCTTGGCCTTCTCGCCTTTCCCTTCTCAACTGTCTGATGGTTCTTTCAATTTCTGGGTCAAGCGGTCGGAGTTCAAAGCTTCTGGTTCGTCTCATGTAGTTTCTGAGAACCTGAACACAAGAAAAAAAAACAATAAGTAAAAAGAAATTAGATACAAGTAACGTATCTAACCCATAAACTAATAGTAAAAGATAAATAAGTCCCCGGCAACGGCGCCAAAAACTTGACCGGCGTAAACACACACGTATAACGCAAGCGCACGTATCGTTCAAGTAGTATAAAAATATCGATCCCACGAGGACTTAATATCTAAACTATTAATTTTATGAGGTCAAATGATTACTAATATCTAACAAGTTGATTGATTGATTTAAAATGGTGACGATTCTAAATTTAAAAACAAGTAAATAAAATGGTTCGAAAGTAGGTTGGTGGAAATTCAATTATAAAAACTATCCAGGGTTGTGATTTATTCCAATATTATTTAAAAGATGAAGTGGTTATCTTATAGTTGGGTAAAATATTGATTTATTAACCTGGAACACTAAATTATGTAAAAGCCTCTCCGATGGTCAATTACAAATACCTAGTATAATCCAATTGAACCATATGTCTATGTCAACCAAATTACCTAGATTCATTAAGTTTGAGTTCCAATTATGGCTACCCCCGCCCGACAGGTATATTCCTATCCTGTAAGGAAATCTATTAAAGGGTTATCTATCCTCAAGGAAGATCGTGGGCTATTGAGTCTAAGGTCTTAAACTTAAAATCCCTATGTCTAGTTCATTTAAGTTTACCTAATCAATTTTATTAATGGCCAGTTAATAAAAAGCATTAAGATTAAGACTCAATAAATAAATCTTTAATTACCCAACCTATAATCTAACCCTTATAAAACAGTGATATTGAAATTCATCACAACCCCAGATAACTGGCTTAGTTACGACACATATTACGGGTAGTAAAAACTTAATAAAATAAAAGACATAAAGTAAATTGCTGAAAATTAATACTGAAAAGTAAATTGCTGAAAGAAAAAGTAAAATAAAAAGTAAAAAGTAAAAAGTAAAAAAATAAAAATAATTACTGAAAGTAAATTGTTGAAATTAAATAAGTAAAAGTATAATAAAAGAGAATGCTGGGGTTAGAGGATCAACTTTTATTACTACTATTTTATATCTCCCTTAATATAATATATTAACTTTGCGTGATAATTACTAACCAGCCATATAGGCGTATCCTGATTAAGTCAAATTAATAATTAATTACCAACCGACCACAACCAGGCGGTATCCATATTAAGTCAGGTTAAAACCAATTTATAATTAATTACCAACCGACCAATATAGCGGTATCCTTTTTAAGTCAGGTTTTAAATAGTTTTTATATTATAATTAAGGGAGATTAATCTAAATAGTAATAATAAAAGCTTTACCTCTCACCCGCAAAGGAGAATTACCTCCTCATTACTTGAAAAAAAAACTGCAAAAGTAAAGAAAGAAAATGTTGTGCGTAAAAGTAAATTGCGGAAAGTAAAAACTGAAAAGTAAAGAAAAGAAAGTGCGAAAGTGAAAATTAATTACTAAAACTGTAAATAATTAAACTAGATACAATCTTCTTATTTATTCATTAAGAATTTCAAAGAAGAAAGTAATGAATTTTACAAATGAAATGGCTTGGTATTTATAGGCAAAATTTTGCCACCATCAAATCATCAATCAATTTCTCCCCAAATCCATTATTAATTTCTCCACTAATTACTCCACCAATCCATAATTGCTCCACTAATTTCTTATCTTGTTTGGTGGTGATTTGATAATTTTTATTAATTATTTATTAATTAATATTTTGCTTTGAAAAGATTGATAATGACTTTTAATAATTACACTCCACACACTACTCTGGATGGTTCATCAATTTCGGTCATGAAATCATCATAATTTGAAAATATGTTCTCTTTCAAAGTTGTAGATCTTTGAGTCTTCTTTAATCTGGAACTTGAATCAGCTCAATCTGATATCGGAGTAACAGTTATGCCCCAAATACGACAGATGCACAAAACTGGAATTTCCAAAACTGCACTTCGTCAAAACGCCCTTTCAAGTTCAATCTCCAAAATTAATAATCAAGTCCAATAATTGCCCTTATTTGATCCACATTTCGTCCTAAATGATTTCATTGAGTCCCGATATTATTTTATCTGCAAAATAAAATAAAACATATCAAAACGTTCATCAACCCGAGAAACTAAACAAAATATTAAGTAAAAGGGGCGGTAAATATTGATATATTTTCCGCTCATCACAAGGCATTGTGCCTATTGGTACTATATAGGTCTTCAAGGAAGACATACGTGGATGGCAGCATACCAACTTACTAAGCTGGGCTTGTAGCGGAAAGGTATCGTTATCAACATTGCGTTGATTACAACGAGATCTTTTACCTGTTGCCACGTTAAATCCATTTGTATAATGCTTACTGATGCTACATGTTTCAATTATGAAATATGGCAGCTGAACGGGAAAATCGTTTTCCTGAAAATGAAACCTTTTTGGAGGATGTTGTGCATCCTGAAGGTTTTGTCGTACCAAAACTAGCAAACAAGCTTTGCACGTTATTCGATCCATGTATGGATTGAAGTAAGCATTGGGTTCTTGGAACTATCGTTTTGATGTAATCATAATGGTGTATGATTTGATTCAAATCAAATATGATTCTTGTGTATATAAGGAGGTTAGTGGGAGCGCACTGACAATGATGTCCTAAATAATGATGATATGTCATTTCTTGGAAATGATATTCCCATATTACCATCAGAGAAAGCTTGGCTTTCATGAAAATTCTCCGTAGAATTCTTGGGAGAAACAACTTTATTCTAGAAATAAAGATCTACTGGATAGATTTAAAGTTGTTAACACTCTCTGAGAACTCGTACATTGAAAAATGTACGTGACCTGGTGTCTCATACGCTTTGAGCATATGGAGTCACAAACGGGTCAATCCAAGTGATAGTCACTGGATTGATATTAAGAACATCGGTTAGTATCTTATAGAACTAAGGATGATGTCTTAAACTATGGAGAATAAGAACTTGAAGTGACTGGGATCACTGCTGTAAGTTTTCTAACCGATAAAAACAACGGTACAATACAGTTTGAATAACGAAACAGTGAGCTGGAAATCTTCCAAGTAAGATACTGTTACCGAATAAACAACAAATGCGGGTCATTGCTGCGGCTGAGGCAGCAATAGAAGCCATCTGGGTCATTAACAAATCTAATTAGATTAGATATAGTTCTGTAGCAGCTGAGCTAGGCTACAGCGCAGACTAAAGAATTAATGGTCTCATCAACGATCCAGATATATACTTCGACTATTCATCTGATTCGTTCGGATCATACATCGTGGCGATGTGATGATCGAATAAATTGCATCAGACGATAATCATACAAATCCGCTGACGAAAGCCTTTCCTCAGCAGTTTGAGCGAACTGTATATAGTTAGAGTGTATGACACACGAGTGACTGGTTATAGGCCAAGTGGGAGATTGTTGGACAATTATGACCCATAGTGTCACTATTTGTACAGATCATGGTGTTGTTGTACAAATTAACTATGTGACAAGGAGATTGCACTCTTATCATTTGTGATTAGATCACCTTGATGTATAAATGATGGGAGGTCCTTATGATTAGTTCTTGGATTGAGATGATATTAGACAGTATCAGTCCTCGAAGGATTAATCATTAAATATCCCAAGTCAGAGTATTATCGAGATTGGACATCGATAATGCGTAAGAGACTAGTATACACTTGTGCGCGTTGTGAGGGCACAATAGCATAGTTCTCATATATTTGGGTATTGGATACTCATGCAAGTGTAATAGGAGGTTGTGTTTTACCGATGGTACAGAGAACAGCTTCGCTCTAGATAGACCCCTCGGAATTCCATTGGTAGTATGACTGTGTGTCTATGGAAGTCTGATATCAGGGTAGGTGTATTTGGTCTTAACCTGAGACTTGCACCGCTAATACTTGCGACAATCGGTATGCTTTAGTTTTGGTCGTCCAGGGCTTTAACCAGTTCTATGTACGCCTCTGCTGGGTATATTGAGAATCGTAGTGTATTGGGTATGATGTCAAGACGGAAGTATCACTCCAGTCATAGTGGAGATGATGTCACGTAGGATACGGAACTAGTGCTCTTAAGTACTGCAGTCATCGGGATGATATGACTAGGTCATGTTCATCTGATTATAGAGACTAGTTACCAGACATCCGACATGTGCTTCATACGGGGCAGACACATTCCAGCCCCAGGCCTAGCACGTGACATTCTATACTGGATCGAAATACGCTATACTACGTATACTACGCCTGACATAGATTATATATTCCAGTAAGAATATTTCTGGAGAATTGGGTAGGCACGGTGCTTTGCTAGAAGCCAACCATGTCTTGTAAATCGGTAAGCACGTGGTACTAGGTACGCACGTATTCGGATAATCCGATGACCGTATTTACTGCCAACACATCCAGGGATCTCTTGGGTTCGTTTCCCAAAGATTCACCGATGACATTTGATTTAATTAGAATTAATCTGGGATTAATTAAGAGAGATAATTAATCTGGGATTAATTAAGAGAGAGAAAATTAATCTGGGATTAATTGAGGTATTATTTAATCTGGGATTAAATGTGTTCGGAAGAGAGAGAACGCGATTAATTTGGAATTAATCGGTAAAATAAATTTAATAGTTAATTTGATTTTTCTATTTAATTTATTCGTATGGGCTAAAATTAATATATGGATATATTAATATGAATTGGATTTCATTACATAATTAAAGTTGGACTTTAATACGAACGAACGAATTAATTTAGAATTAATTCATAAACGACATTCGTAATATATTTGCGAGGCATCGTTATTTAATTAAATTAGATTTAATTATTTAGCGACAAAAGTTTGTTTAATCGGATTAAACGGAACCGAGCCGCGGCAAATGTTCGTACAGATATTTGAATTTTGAATTCAAATGTGGGGCCCAATTCACATGTGGTAGTTGGGAGGGTAGTTGGCATTTATGCCAAGCCACCCACCATCCAACTACCTTAGAATGGTTTTGGTGAAACCATTTACCCAACTACCTTGTTTTGGTAAAATGGTAAATTGGTTTTACCTAAAACTCTTCTCTCTCTCTTCACTTGTGTATGCATCACACAAAACACACTTGGAACAAAATGAAAACCCTAATACTCTCTCAAATGGGCGTGAATGGCCTTTATTTCTTCTATTTGATTTTGTTGCGATTTCAAAGGAGCTAGCACTTCATGGAATCAACTAAGATGGTAGGGAAACAACTTTAAAAGCTTGGAATCAACAAAGGAAGGATCTTGGAGATCTTCAACTCAAAGCTTGGAATCAACAAAGGAAGCATATTGGATCTTGGATCTTCTTCTCAAAATTTTAAAAGCTCAAATCCATTCAATGTAAGTAATTCTGCAACTTATTTTGAATTTATGAACATATTTTCATGCTTATTAGATCCTTGGCATGTTCTAGGAACACTAACAGTCCTTAGATAGAGTGACGCCATGTGACACTGGCAACAGTCTCCTCTTGGACTGATCCATGTAGAATCTCTTCAACACTTTGTCAATGTACGTGCTCTGGGAGAGTCCAAGCAGCTTTCTAGATCTATCCCGGTAGATCTTTATTCCCATAATAAAGTCTGCTTCTCCCAGATCTTTCATGGAGAATTTTAATGAAAGCCAAGCTTTCGCCGATGTTAACATGGGAATGTCATTGCCCCATAAGCAATACATCGTCAACATAAAGGACAATGAAAGTCAGTGCGCTCCCACTGACCTTCTTGTATACACATGGATCATCTTCATTTTGAATGAAATCATATTCTTTTATGATCGCATCAAAATATTGGTTCCAAGAACGCGACGTTTGCTTCAGTCCATAAATGGACCGATTTAACTTGCAAACCTTGTTTGTATGTTTAGGCACGACAAAACCGTCAGGCTGTTGCATATAAACATCCTCCAACATGTTTCAGTTAAGGAAAGCGGTTTTGACATCCATATGCCATATCTCATAATCGAAATATGCAGCAATAGCAAGCATTATCTGAATGGATTTAATCATGGCAACAGGTGAGAAAGATTCGTCGTAATCGACACCATGTCGTTGACGATACCCATTCGCTACAAGCCTAGTTTTGTACGTTTGTATGTTGCCATCCATGTCGGTCTTCTTCTTGAAGACCCATTTGTATCCAATAGGCCTTACGCCTTCTAGTGCATCAACTAGTGTCCAAACTTGGTTGGTGTACATGGAATCCATTTCGGACTTCATGGCATCTTGCCATAAACTGGAGTCGATACCTTGTATCGCTCCTCATACGTAGCCGGCTCGTCTTCCTCAATGAGGTGAGATCAGAAACCCATATCTCTCAGGTTGTTTTTTGACTCTCCCCGGTCTACGTGGTCCTTGTGTATTCGAAGATTATGGTACAGCTTCATCCCTGATGAACTGTTCATGTTCCATTGAGGATTCTATGCCAGGAACAGTATCACTCCGATTTTCATCGAGTTCTATTTTCCTCCTACTTATCACTGCATTTAGGAATTCCTTCTCAAGGAAAACTGCATGTAGAGCAACAAAAACTTTCTTCTCTCGTGGGTGATAGAAGTAATATCCTTTTGGTTTCCCTAGGATAT
Organism: Zanthoxylum bungeanum; assembly: GCA_019454045.1. Lineage (NCBI taxonomy): Eukaryota > Viridiplantae > Streptophyta > Magnoliopsida > Sapindales > Rutaceae > Zanthoxylum > Zanthoxylum bungeanum. Next base: position 19,263 of record SKCR01030466.1, on the reverse strand, counting down.
CCTATAAATAGGTATTTATCCGATTTGGGTTCTAGTTTGGTACCTTCCAAACATTTGACGTATGCCCAGCAACCCCAAATCTTCAGGAATGAGAAACCTGGTTTCTTTCCTGTCCATATCTCATATGGTATCTGTTGAACAGAATTTGACGGAACCTTATTCAAAAAAAGTATTGCACTGTTTAATGCATATCCCCAGAAGGAAATAGGTAGCTCAGTGCGACTCATCATAGACCTTACCATGTCTAACAAAGTTCGGTTTCTCCGTTCGGACACACCGTTTAATTGCGGTGTTCCAGGAGGAGTCCACTCTGAAAGAATACCATATTCTTTCAAGTAGTCAAGAAACTCATTGCTCAAGTATTCGCCACCATGGTCCGACCGCAATGTCTTAATACGTTTACCGGTCTGTTTTTCAACTTCGTGTCGAAACTCTTTGAATTTCTCAAAAGTTTTCGACTTGTATCTCATAAGATACACATAACCATAACGCGATGCATCATCCATAAAGGTTACGAAGTATTCATATCCACCTCTAGCCTGGCTAGACATGAACCCACAAACGTCACTATGAACTAAAGCTAACAGTTCGGTGGCACGTACACCTTTACCGCTAAAAGGTGACTTAGGCATTTTGCCTAATAAGCAAGATTCGCAGACGTCATATGAATTTGGATCAAATCCGTCAAAGTACCCACTCTTCGAAAGTGTGGATATGCGAGTCTTGTTTATGTGTCCCAGACAACAATGCCACATATAAGTTTCATCTTTATGACTTACTTTAAGCCTTTTGTTTGTTACAGAATATGGTTGAGATTGATTTTTATTCAAAATATAAAGACCATTATTTACAACAACAGTGTAAATTTCTATATCATTTTTATACATAAAACACCCAGTGTTTCTAAATACAAAAGTGTACCCACATTGGGCTAACATAGATACAGAAATAATATTCCTAGTCAAACTAGGTACATAATAACAGTCTGTAAGTTCAAGTACATGCCCTGAGGGCAGTTCTAAAACAAAAGTGCCAACGGCCAAAACGGCGACAGATGTCCCATTTCCAACACACACGTCAATCTCTCCTGACGCCAGTTTCTTGCTAATCCGCAGATCCTGCACATTAGTACAAATATGAGTACCACAACCAGAATCAAAAATCCAATTCTTAAAACTAGAAGTAGTCATGTTTATTTCTATAACAAACATACCTAAGGCCGGTGCCTTGCCCACCTTTATCTCCTTCTAGAGCGCCTTGTACTCGCGGCAGTCACGCTTCCAGTGACCCCGCTTGCCGAACTGGAGGCATACATCCTGAGACTTGTCCTTTGGTTTCCCAGAAGCCTTTAACGTTTTGCCTTTGCCCTTCTTTTTCTTCTTCTTCTTGATACCTCCAGTCGTCTTGGGCCCAGTCCTCGGAGTCCGAGATGTAGAAGTGAAGTGCGCCTCGCGCTTCTTGCCCTTAAGAAGTTCCTTTTATGCCTCAAGCAGCGTGGACATCAGCTCTCTAAGATTCTGCTCTTGGTTCATCATATTGTAGTTCATGATGAACCCACTCCAAGTGTCGGGGAGAGACTTCAAGATCAAATCTATAGAGGTCTCTATCTCAAAGACAATCCTCATTTGTCCAAGCTGCTCGATATTGGCAATCATCTGTGTCACATGATGTTCAACAAATGTACCCTCCGACATCCGAACGCGGAAGAGCTTCTTCTATAACTCATATCTTTGCAATCTAAGATTAGATCGGTGTAGATCATTCAACTTCGCCAACATTGTATAGGGATCCAATCCCTTGTTCTGTCGACGGAATTGTTGAGTCATAGTAGCAAGCATGATAGATTGAGCAGTTGCGTTGTCATCACTATGTGTCTTCCAAAGATCTAGCTCGAGCAACTGATCAGATCTAGGCTTAGGCCCAAGAGGTCTCTCTATAGTATATAGCAGCCTCTCGGATCCAAGAACTATCCTTAGATTCATGCCCAATCGAAAAATTTAGTGCTGTTGAAGAAATTATCGCCCATGATGATGTCCCGGACACTGTTCTTTCCAGTCATTTTAATTGCGATAGTCTAACTATCCAATTAACAATGTAAGGGTACACTCTAACTGTTACAAGAAAAATAACATTATATTAGTCCAACTAATAAAATAATTTTGACGAAATATTTGAAAGCGCGTAAAGCTAAGTATTTGAACGAAATTGCAAATTCAATACTAGCCTCCCACTATTTTTCGGCGAGCCTCTAACCCTCTGTGGAGTACTCGGGAAACCTAGTTTCCTAGTGGGCTAGGATCCCGTTAAATAACACACAACCTTGACTTTGGCCAACAAGCTGTATGATATTTAACTATGTAGATCTCGAAGATCAATTGGATCTTATCCAATTCCTAGATCCGGTAGGTGGACCTCCAAGTCCGAAACATATATACAATATATATGCCAATATATCCAATATCTTTTCCTAACCTTTTCCTCTGAATCAACTAAGCCTTGGATTTGGCACAAGAAGCTTAATGATTAGAGTTAAGAGGGACCCATTGACGTTGGAAAGCTTCGTAATCAATGTCGATGGACAAGAAGTGATCTTGACTTTGGCCAACAAATCACAACTTGGACAAGACACCGATATGGAATAAAGCTTTCATGATTCAAACACATCCGTAATTGACAAAGTCTTGACTTTGGCCAACAAACCAATGCCAATTTTGGATCTTGAGTAAGAATCACTCAATGGAAGGAAAACGCTTAATATGTTTTGAGGGTTTTTCCGTAAATTGGCAACCAATTTAATCTTTGTTAGGTCTCATCATACATCCTTAAGCATGCATTCTAAAAGCATAATAAGGCGCGGAAAGTAAATTAATAATGATATGCGGATGGATATTTAACAATTTATTCCTAGAAAAAATCACTTTATTTCCTCTCCTAGGCTAGCACTATTCTACTTCTACCCAATTACATAATACAAAAATAGAAACCTCATTAACATTGAGGGGAATTAGGTGAGAAGAGAATACAAAGAATCAATGAGAGCGGAGGCTGGACACGCAGGTGTCCAATTTATAAATTCTAAATTAACAACAATTTCTAAAATTGCCCTTTCTCTTCTAATATCAATCTGATATACGCTATTCATTCATCACATCCATGTATTCATTCAAGCATGTTATGTTGGACAATTATGACCCATAACGTCACTATTTGTACAGATCATGGTGTTTTTGTACAAATTAACTATGTGACAAAGGAGATTGCACTCTAATCATTTGTGATTAGATCACCTAGATATATAAATGATAGGAGGTCCCTGTGATTTGTTCCTGGATTGAGAATGATATGAGACAGTATCAATCCATGAAGGATAAATCATTAAATATCCCTAGTCAGAGCATTATCGAGATTGGACATCGATGAATGCGTAAAAGACTGGTATTACACTTGTGCGCGTTGTGAGGGCACAACGGCATAGTTCTCATATATTTGGGTATAGGATACTCATGCAAGTGTAATAGGAGGTTGTGTTTCACCGATGGTATGAGAAACAGCTTCGCTTTGGATAGACCCCTCGAATTCCATTGGTAGTATGACTATGTGTCTATGGAAGTCCGAAATCAGGGTAGGTATATTTGGTCTTAACCTGAGACTTGCACCGCTAATACTTGCGACAATCAATATACTTTGGTTGCGGTCGTCCAGGGCTTTTACAGGTTCTGTGTATGCCAATGCTGGGTATATTGAGAATCGTAGTGTGTTGGGTGTGATGTCAAGACGGAAGTGTCACTCCAGTCATATGGAGTTGATGATCGCGCAGGGATACAGAACTGGTTCTATAAAAAGGTTGCAACCATCGGGATAATATGACTTGGTCATGATTATCCGATATTAAAGAGACTAGTTGCTTGTCATCCGAGCTTCGTACGGGGCAGACACTGTACCATCCCCAGGCCTCGCATGTGATCATCCGATACTGGATAGAAATATGCTATACTACGTATACTACGCCTGATATAGATCCTTTATTCCTGTAAGGATGTTTCCGGAGAATTGGGTAGGCATGGCGCTTTGCTAGAAGCCAACCTTATCTTGTAATTCGGTATAAACGTAGCACAAGGTACTTACGTGTTCGGATAGTCCGACGACCGAATTTACTGCCAATATATCCGGGGATCTCATGGGTCGCTTCCCAAAGATTCACCGATGACGTATGACTCGCACTTTAATTAATCTGGGATTAATAAGATGAGAGAGAAAAATAATCTGGGATTAATTGCGGAGATATTTTATCTGGGATAAAATATCATTTAGAGAGAGAACGATTAATTTGGAATTAATCGATAAATTAATATATTTGATATATTAAAAGAAATTAGATTTCGATGCGGAATTGAAATTAGATTTTAATTCGGGCGAACGAATAAATTTAGAATTAATTCGTTAGCGACATGAATAGTGATTTCGCTAGGCGTAATCATTTAATTACGACGCAACGGAAAATTCGTTAATTTGGAATTATCGAACCCGAGCCCGAGATTATTTGCGAGCACATTCGCATTTCGAGTTCGAGTGCGGCACGCAAGTCAAATCAAGCGTCAAATCGCTAGTCGCATCTAGCGTCACATCAAGCGTCAAATCATGTCACTTTGAGTGATGTGACAATTGATTGGATCGATTGATTGATGTGGTTGTTGTGGGCATTAAAGGCTTTGATTGTTTGACTTTTCAAAAGCCAAAATTTTGGTATATGTTTTAGAAATCAAATACCAAAATTAATTAACAAATTTTATCTCTCTCTTCTCCAAAATTCTTCATCTCTCTCACGCTCCTCTTGGGCATTTTCTGGTTTTATTTTCTGCTGGGCAGAACCGAAATTAGAAGGGAAGCAAGTGTGATTTTGTTGCAAAATCGATAGTGCTAGCACACTCCGGGATCATGCGAAGTTGATAGGGAAGTCCACCCATGAGCCGGAAACCATTCGACGAAGCTTGGAGCTTGACGAAGGAGCTCAAAAGGCCGAAACCAGTGAGCTGCATCTGCTCACTGCCGAGCAGTCCATGGAGGGCAGTGAAAGTTTTTGTTGCCTTTAACGTCGCTCAACCGATCGATGTGAGTATTCCGCGACTTCTTCGATTGTTATTCACAAATGTTCATGCTTGATTATTGATCTTGGGATGCTTACAATCTCCAACAATGGTATCAGAGCATGGTTAAAAGCATGAAAAAGTTTAGGGTTAAAATTTGGGTAAATTGATTTTGAGCATGTTTAAATGAAATTGGATGATTTTGTATGCTTAATTGATGTTGAATTGAAGATTGATTGGATCAATTTCAAGAAATTTGATTGGATCATTTTTCCCCAAATTGTATGTGTTGGCCGAATAGGTTGAGCCCTAAATGTTGTCTTGGAATTTTTGATTTTTGATCATTGGATGTGTTGGAAATCATTTGGGAATATGATTTAATGTCGATTGTGGAATTTAATTGGATTGAAACCGAATCGGACAAAATTCCCCAAATTGCCGAGAGCATAAGAGCATGTAATTGGGTTTGATTTTTGTTAAATTATGTTGGACATGATTTAATGATGAATGACATGATTTATTAGTGCTAATTTATGTTTTAGAAATGTTAATTGGGTAATTAATTATGTTATACACTTTAGTGTAATTAAATTGGGAAATTGGATTTTTGGAATTTAATTGAATTGGGCCTTAAATTGGATTTGGGCTTGTAGTGTTGTAATTGGGCTTATTGGGCTTAGTTGTACTAAGTTGGGTTTAGGCAAAATTGGTTGGATCCAATTGGACCCAAAACCGCATCCATAAAGCCCAAATGCGACTAATGGACCTTTAAAGTTTAATTGGGCCTAATGAGCCAAAATTGATTTCTAGGCTTATGGGGTAACTCCCGGATTGGACTTTGGTTATTGGGTTCGACCCGAGTTGACCAAAAGTCCACGCCTTAAGAAATTAATTAAAAGCCCATTGGACTTTAATTAAATTGACGTTGGACGTTAATCGGGCTTTGAGACCCGTAGCGATTAAATTTGGAATTTAAGTCGTAAAGGTTCATTAATAAAGTGTAGTATTTAATTTGGAATTAAATAGTGAAATAGAATTAAATACAAATTGAATTGGATTTAATTTTGTAGTTTAATTTAATTCGAGAATTTGTACTTTAAGTACTTATTCACAAAAACGAGTTTGACTCGAGCAAAATCAAATCGTTGTTTGAACATTGGATGATCACTAATTATCAGATTAATTAATTTGATTAGATTGATTGATAACATGCTTGTGTGAATACATGGTTGCGATGCATGAATAATGTATATCGGATGGATATTAGATGGGTGGGGCAATTTTAGAAATTATTGTAATAAATTTGATTTATTAATTGGACCTGCGTGTCCAGCCTTATTACCTCATTATTCTTTGTATTCTCTTCTCACTTATTCCCCTCAATGTAAATGAGGTTTCTTTAGAAGTGTAGTGTAACAGGTAAAAGTAATACATGTGCTAGCGGGAGTGAGAAATGGAGAGATTTGATCTAGGATCATTGTGTAAAGCATCCATCCACATATCATTATTACTTTTTCATATGCGCTTTATTATGTGTTTAGAATGCATGTTTAAGGGTGTATGATGATGAGACCTTAACAAAGATAATAAATTGGTTGCCAATTTGCACTCGAAAAACCCTCTCAAAATATTAAGCGTCTTTCCTTCCATTGAGTGATTCACACTCAAGATCTGAGACTGGCATTGGCTTGTTGGCCAAAGTCAAGACCACTTCTTGTCCATCGACATTGATTACGAAGCTTTCCATGGTCAATGGGTCGCGCTTAACTGGGATCACTAAGTTTGTTGTGCCAAAGCCAAGGCTTAGTTGATTCAGAGGAAAAAGGTTAGGTAATACATTGGATGTATTGGCATATATAAGATATATGTTTCGGACTTGTATGTCGCCTACCGGATCTAGGAATTGGATTGGATCCAATCGATCTTAGAGATCTACCTAGTTAATTATCATACAATTTGCTGGCCAAAGTCAAGATTGTGTGATATTTGACGCGATCCTAGCACACTAGGAAACACAGTTTCCCGAGTACTCGACAGAGGGTTAGAGGCTCGCTGAAAAATAGTGGGAGGCAAGAATTGAATTTGCAATATTCATTTAATTACTTTCCATACGTGCTCAATCAAATATCATTCGTCAAATAAATTAAATATTAGTTGGACTAATATTTAAATGTTGTTTTTTTATAAATAGTTGGACTATATTCAAACTATTCATTTATAGTTGATTTTATAATTGGATTATAGTAATCAATATAATTGATTTTAATCTATTAATTATAGTTGATTAAATAGTTGGACTATTGTAATCATTATAATAAATAGTACCGAAATCGTTGATTAAATAGTTGGACTATTAAAATCAAGATAAAAAATTGAAAGATTGACATTTAAAACATAATCCTAGGGAAAATGTATTTAAATGGTTTAATTTTCAAATTTGGAATAAAATTTCAGGATGGTTCTGGAAACTAATAAGTTACTTTATTTGATAAAATAACGTATTAGGCCTAAAGCCTGGAGTTAAGCAAATAGTAGAGCATAATCTTTGGAAGATTTATGTGATGATAACTTAGTGCTTAATCCATTAAGCTTGTCGCAGTAGACTCCTTAATTTCTTTGTCAGAACTAAGGATTAGATCCTTAAAGTATGATAATGAAATTGAAGGATCTTCAATGAATCTATTCTTAGAATCTTAGAAGTACTAAATTGCAATAATAACTCTTGGAGGGTTAATGACTATTCTCAAGGAGACAAAGTCAAAGTTTGCAATAAGGCAAGTAGCGCTAGTCGCACCTTACTTCGATATTCTAGAAGGCCAAGGCTTGGCCAAAGGCTTCTGGAATATGAAAAGGGGCAAAGGCAAAATCATTATAATCTTCTAGGAAGATAAAGGACATATACCAAAATGTCTGCTAAAATGTGGCAAACGAGATCGCGGAAGCGTGACTGCCATTTGGACAAAGCAGACATGAAGGAATTGAAGAACGAGCAAGTCTCTGACTTCAAATATGTTTGTCAAGATTATGTTCACTACTAGTATTAAAATTAGATTTTCAATACTTAGTGTGGTACATAAATATATACTGATGTTCAGAATCTGCTATGAGCAGCATTAGGAAACTGTTATAATGTAACTAGTTTGACTAGAAACATTATCTCTATATCAGTGTTTAACCCGCTACGGGTGAACCTTTATATTCTAGAACAGTAAAGTGTTTTATTTTATAAAGATGATATTGAGATATACTCATTAGATGTGAATAACAGCATTTATATTTTGAATATAAATAAATCTCAAACATATAACATGACAAACAATAGCTCAAACTGATTTGATCAGTTGAAACTTAATTGTGGCATTGATGTCTGGGACACAATCAAATAAGACTCGTATATCCACACTTTCGAAGAGTGGGTACTAGGACTAATTTGATCCCAATCAAATAAAGTATACGAATCTAGTTTATTGGGCAAATAGCCTAAAACACTATTTACCTGGTAAAAGTGTAAGTGCCACCAATCTGTTAGCCCTAGTTCATAGTGAAGCAAGTGGGCCCATGTCTAGCTAGGCTAGAGGTGGATATGAATATTTTGTGACCTTTACGGATGTGGCATCGCGTTATGGTTAAGTGTTTCTTTTGAAGAACACAAATCGGAAACTTTTAGTTTCGACACGAAATAGACGAACAGATCGGCTAAAGTATTAAGCCATCACGGTAAGACCGTAATGGAAAATACTTAAGCAATAAGTTTCTAATATACTTGAAAGATTATAGTATTCTTTCAATGAGGACTCCTCCCGGAACACGTCAAATTGACGGTGTGTCCGAACCGAGTAACCGAATTTTATTGGACATGATAAGGTTAATCATGAGTCGCTCTGAGCTACCATTTCCTTCAAGGGATAAGCTTTAAACAGTGCAGAACTTATTTCGATTAATGTTCCATAAAATCTGTTTGACAGAGTTCATATTAGATATGAACAGGAAAGAAACCAGGTTTTTTATTCCTGAATATTTGGGTATGCTAAGTATATGTTTGGATGATACCAAACTAGAACCCAAATTGGATAAGTGCCAATTGTAGGTTATCTAGGGATACCAAAGTATAGTACTTATACAACTCACAGGAGAACAATTAGATTGTTGCTCACCATGCGGTTTTCCTAAGAGGAATACTGATATGCAGTGGTAAGTGGGAGGATTGTAAAACTCGATGAAAATCGGAGTAATACTATTCAAGGCATCGAATCTTAATAGAACATAAATAGTTCATCAAGGATGAAACTATACCATAATCTTTGTATACACAAGAACCACGTATGTCGGAAAGAGTCAGAAAATAACCTAGGGTATGGGTTTCTGATCTCACCTCATAACGATGTCTATCTTATTGAGGTATACCAACTGACTATGTATGAGGAAGTGATACAAGGTATCGACTCCTTATTATGACAAAGTGTCATGAGTCCGAAATGGATTCCATGTATACCAACTATGTTTAGACACTAGTTGATGTACCGCAAGGCATTGTGCCTATTGGTACTATATAAGTCTTCAAGGAAGACGTACATGGAAGGCAACATACCAACGTATAAAGCTAGGCTTTTAGCGGAAATGTATCATTATCAACATTGTGTTGATTACGATTCAACCTTTTACCTGTTGCCACGGCAAATCCATTTGGATAATGCTTGCTAATGCTGAATGTTTCATTTATGAAATATGTCTGCTTAACGGGAAAATTGCTTTCCTGAAAAGGATACCTTTTGGAGGATGTTTACAACATCTTGTCGGTTTTGTCGTACCATAACAAGCAAACAAGGTTTGCAGGTTATTCGATCCATGTTTGGATTGAAGCAAGCATAGGTTCTTGGAATTATCGTTTTGATGTAATCATAATGGTCTATGATTTAATTCTAAACGAAAATGATTATTGTGTATATAAGAGGGTTAGTGGGAGCGCACTGACAGTAGCTGTCCTATAAATAATAATAATATGTCATTTCTTGGAAATGATATTCCCATAAAAACAATCGGTGAAAGCTTGGCTTCCATAAAATTCTCTGAGAATTCGTACATTGAAAAAATGTACGTAACCTGGTGTCTCATACGCTTTGAGCATATGGATTCACAAACAGGCCAATCCTAGTGCTAGTCACTGGATTGACGTTAACAACATCTGTAGTATCTTAGAGAACTAAGGATGCTATCTTAGTCTATGGAGAATGAGAACTTGAAGTGACTGGGATCACTGTAGCAAGTTTCCTAACCGATAAGACGACTAAAAGTCACAAACGGTACTATACAGTTTGAATAACGGTACAGTGAGCTGGAAATCTTCCAAGCAAGATACTGTTACCGTATAAACAACAAATGCAGGTTATTGCTACAGCTGAGGCGGCAATAGAAGCCTTCTGGGTCGATAAACAAATCTAATTAGATTAGATATAATTCTGTTAGCAGCTGAGCTAGGCTTGAGCACAGGCTAAAGAATTAATGGTCTCATCAACGATCCAGATACATACTTCGATATTCATCTGATTCGTTCGGATCATACATCGTGGCGATGTGATGATCAAGTAAATCGCATCAGATGATAATCAAGCAAATCCGCTGATGAAAGTTTTTCTCAGCAGTTTGAGCCAATCATATATAGTTCGGTTGTAAGACACTCGAGTGACTGGCTATAGGCCAAGTGGGAGATTGTTGGACAATTATGACCCATAGCGTGACTATTTGTACAGATCATGGTGTTGTTGTACAAATTAACTATGTGACAAAGGAGATTGCACTCTTATCATTTGTGATTAGATCACCTAGATATATAACAATGATAGGAGGTCCCTGTGATTTGTTCTTGGATTGAGAATGATATGAGACAGTATCAATCCACGAAGGATAAATCATTAAATATCCCAGTCAGAGCATTATCGAGATTGGACTTTGATGAATGTGTAAAAGACTGGTATTACACTTGTGCGCGTTGTGAGGGCACAACAGCATAGTTCTCATATATTTGGGTATAGGATACTCATGCAAGTGTAATAGGAGGTTGTGTTTCACCGATGGTACGGGAAACACCTTCGCTCTGGATAGACCCCCCCGGAATTCCATTGGTAGTATGACTATATGTCTATGGAAGTTCGAAATCAGGGTAGGTGTATTTGGTCTTAACCTGAGACTTGCACCGCTAATACTTGCGATAATCAATATACTTTGGTTGCGGTCGTCCAGGGCTTTTACAGGTTCTGTGTACGCCAATGCTGGGTATATTGAGAATCGTAGTGTGTTGGGTGTGATGTCAAGACGAAAGTGTCACTCCAGTCATATGGAGTTGATGATCGCGCAGGGATACAGAACTGGTTCTCTAAAAAGGTTGCAACCGTCGGGATAATATGACTTGGTCATGATTATCCGATATTAAATAGACTAGTTGCTTGTCATCCGATATATGCTTCGTACGGGGCAGACACTGTACCAGCCCCAGGCCTCGCATGTGATCATCCGATACTGGACAGAAATACGCTATACTACGTATACTACGCCTGATATTGATCATTTATTCATGTTTGGGATAAAATATCAATTAAAGAGAGAACGATTAATTTAGAATTAATCGATAAATTAATATATATTCGATATATTAAACGAAATTAGATTTCGACGCGGAATTAAAATTAGATTTTAATTCGGGCGAACGAATTAATTTAGAATTAATTCGTTAGCGACATGAATAGTGATTTTGCTAGGCGTAATCATTTAATTACGACGCAACAGAAAATTCGTTAATTTTGAATTATCGAACCCGAGCCCGAGATTATTTGCGAGCACATTTGCATTTCGAGTTCGAGTGCGGCACGCAAGTCAAATCAAACGTCAAATCACTAGTCGCATCTAGCGTCACATCAAGCGTCAAATCATGTCACTTTGAGTGATGTGACAATTGATTGGATTGATTGATTGATGTGGTTGTTGTGGGCATTAATGGCTTTGATTGTTTGACTTTTCAAAAGCCAAAATTTTGGTATATGTTTTAGACATCAAATACCAAAATTAATTAACACATTTTATCTCTCTCTTCTCCAAAATTCTTCATCTCTCTCACGCCCCTCTTGGGCATTTTCTGGTTTTATTTTCTGCTGGGCAGAACCGAAATTAGAAGGGAAGCAAGTGTGATTTTGTTGCAAAATCGAGAGTGCTAGCACACTCCGGGATCATGCGAAGGTGATAGGGAAGTCCACCCATGAGCCGGGAACCATTCGACGAAGCTTGGAGCTTGACGAAGGAACTCAAAAGGCCGAAACCAGTGAGCTGCATCTGCTCACTGTCGAGCAGTCCATGGAGGGCAGTGAACGTTTTTGTTGCCTTTAGCGTCGCTCAACCGATCGATGTGAGTATTCCGCGACTTCCTCAATTTTTATTCACACATGTTCATGCTTGATTATTGATCTTGGGATGCTTACAATCTCCAACATGTTATTCAATCAATCTAATCAAATTAATAAATCTTTGAATATTAGTGATCATCCAATGTTCAAACAATGATTTGATTTGCGCGAGTCCAACTCGATTGTGAATAAGTACTCGAAGTATGAATTCTTGAATTATATCGAACTACTCGTTAAATCTAATTTAATTCGTATTCAATACTAATTCATTTATTTAATTCAAAATTAAATATCTACACTTTTTAATGCGCTTTAACGACTTAGATTCCAAATCTAATCTTAATGGGTCTCAAGGCCCAATTAACATCCAATGTTGTTTAATTAAAGTCCAATGGGGTTTCAATTGATTTCACAAGGCATGGGCTTTGGTCAATATGGGTCAAACCCAAATACCAAGGCCCAAGTATGGAATCACCCTTATTTGCCAAGAAACCAATTTTGGCCCATTAGGCCCAATTAAACATTTAAAGTCCATTTGTTATATCTGGACTTAATGGAATGATTTAGGCCCAATATGGATCCAATCCATTTGGCCCAAACCTTCTTGGCCCAACCAAGTCCATAAGGCCCAAATACAACAATTACAAGACCAATTCAAAATCAAGCCCAATTAATTAAACTTTAATATTCCAAATTTTAAAATTCAATTAATTAAAGTGTTAAGCCATGATTAACCATTAAATTAACATTTCCAAAATACTAATCTAACCAATTAATCATGTTTTTCATCATCAACACATGTCCAGCATAATTGATTGAAAAAATCATCTCATTACATGCTCTATAGCTCATGGCATTTGTGGGTTTTATTTGTCCGATTTCGTTTTCAATCCGATTGAATTACAAATCAACATTACCCAATTGTTTCAAGTCATCCAATGATCAAAGGAACAAAAAATACCATGATTATTAAGGGTAACATACATTCGGCCAAGCCTAATATTTGGGCAAAAATTGATCCAATTAATTTTTCATGAAATTGATCATAAATAACTCCAAGTCATCCATATCCAAGCATGCTCAAACAAGTAATTTAGTCAAAACATGCTCAAAAACAATTTACCCAAATTTTACCCTAAGTTTATTTCATGCTCAAAATGGCTCATTGATACCATTGTTGGGTTTCTAGGTTAATCCCAAGATCATATTAAGCATAGAAATTGAATGAATACGCAAAGAAGAGTGGCGGAAACACACTTACATTGAACGGCTTTGGATGTGATGATCAACAAAACTTTTCTCCTTGCTTGATAAAGTGTTCGGCCAAGGGACTTTGTTGAAGAAGATGAACAAGCTCCAAGCTTCAATGGATTCCAAGCTCTTAGTTCGGTTTCCCTATCTCCTTGTATTGATCCTCTAATATGCTAGCAAGATGGAAGAAAGAAAATGATTTCCTTTCACCATGGAGAGCTCACGGTTTTGGCTATATTTTTTTTTGGGAGAGAGAGTTTTGCTTTGATTTTATGTTATTGTTTTCTAAAAACAAATTACCTAAAATCAATTACCAAATATTTGGTATATACTTCAAAAGTCAAACCAAAATTTTGGCTCCAAAAGCTCATTAAATGTCCACAACCACTTCTATCATGAATAGTGACTGCATGTCACTCACCAAAAAATATGACTTAGACATCTATCACTAAAGTGACAAGTGATGTGACTCGCGATGTGACTTGTGGGCCCCACTCGATTCAAAATGCGAGTGGGCCCGCAAACACTTCCGGGCTCAGTTTCGCTAATTCTGAATTAACGAACTTCCGTTGCGTCGTAATTAATCAAATTTAATTAAATAATCATGCCTAGCAAAATTACTATTCACGTCACTTGCGAATTAATTCTAAATCAATTCGTTAGCCCGAATTAAAATCCAATTTTAATTCCGCGTCGAAATCCAATTTCGTATAATATATCGAATATATTATTTTATCGATTAATTCCAAATTAATCGTTCTATCTCTTCAAATAGTAATTTATCCTAGATAAAGTCTCTCCGCTATTAATCCCAGATTAATAATGTTCGAATCATACGTCATCGGTGAATCTTCAGGAAGCGACCCAAGAGATCCCTGGATATGTTGACAGTAAATCTGGTCGTCGGACTATCCGAACATGTATGTACCTTGTACTACGTTCTCACCGATTTACAAGACAAGGTTGGCTTCTAGCAAAGCGCCATGCCTACCCAATTCTCCAGAAATATTCTTAATGGAATATATAATCTATGTCAGATGTAGTATACGTAGTATTGCATATCTTGTGATCCAGAATCGGATGTCACATGCAAGGCGTGGGGCTGGATTAGTGTCTGCCCCGTACGAAACATATATCGGATCACTAGCAACTAGTCTCTTTATTATCGGATAATCATGACCTAGTCATATTAACCCGATGGTTGCAACCTGTTAGAGAACCAGTTATGTATCCCTACGTGACCATTATCTCCATATGACTGAAGTGATACTTCCGTCTTGACATCACATCCAATACACTACGATTCTCAATAAACCCAGAAGAGGCGTACACAGAACCTGTTAAAGTCCTGGACGACCAAAACCAAAGCGTATTGATTGTCGCAAGTACTAGCGATGCAAGTCTCAGGTTAAGACCAAATACACCTACCCTGATACGGACTCCCATAGACACATAGTCATACTACAAATGGGATTCCGTGGGGTCTATCCAGAGCGAAGTTGTTTTCCGTACCATCGGTAGAACACAACCTCCTACCACACTTGCATAAGTATCCAAGTATTCACACAAAGCATGTTGTCAATCAATCTAATCCAATTAATTAATCTTTGATTAGTGACCATCCAATATACATACAACGGTTTGATTTGCGCGAGTCCAACTCGTTTAAGAATAAATACTCAAAGTAAGTATTCTTGAATTATATCGAACTACAATTTTAAATCCAATTTTAAATTGTATCCGATACTAATTCATATTTAATTCCAAATTAAATAATTGCACTTATAATAGTGCCTTTTAGATTTGGATTCCAAATCCAATCTAAATGGGTCTCAAGGCCCAATTAGCATCCAATACTATTTAATTAAAGTCCAATGGGCTTTCAATTAATTCTTTAGGCATGGGCTTTGGTCATTATGGATCTGACCCAAGATGCCAAGGCCCAAGTTAGGAATCACCCTATGCCACAAAATCAATTTAGGCCCATTAGGCCCAATTAAATTATTAAATGCCCAAAAGTCATATTTGGACTTTATGGAAATGGTTTTAGGCTCAATTGGATCCAACCCAATTGTCCAAAACCAAACTTGGCGCAACCAAGCCCATTAGCCCAAATATAACAAATTAGCCTAATCCAATTTTAAAGATTAATTTATATTAACATAATATTCCAAATATCACATTAATTTAATTAAAGTATAATTAACATAATTAATCAATTAATCTAATGTTTCCAAAACACTAATTAATCCAATTAATCATGCTCAATTATCCAATTCATGTCCAACACAAATTGAAGCAAAATCAACTCATTCAACATGCTTCAAACTCACGGCAATTACATGAAATAACACACAATTTTGATTTCAATCCAATTAAATCAACAATCAATATTCATTTCATGATTTTAACACATCCAATTGTCAAAATTCAAAAAATCACCATGAGCACAACTTATGGTTCCATTCGGCCATGTGTGGGAATTTAGGGAAAATTAATCTAATCAATTTTTCACAAATCCAATGATGCACAAATCCAATTCATCATCATCTAAACACAACCAAACAATCAATTTGGTAAAATCATGCTCCAAGCAAAAATACCCAAATTAAAGTCATAAACCCTAAAAATCAAATCATGCTTAGATTGGCTCTGATACCATTGTTAGTGTCCTAGACATGCCAAGGATCTCTAAACATTGATTCGTACGTGAATATATCAAGAAATTTTGTGGAAGCCGTCTTTTTGAGTTCCATAACTCTTAGGTGAGTTTCCCAATCACCTTTCTATGACTCCCAAAGTGCTAGCTTTGTCCAAAAATTGAAACAAAATTCTTCCCCTCCAAGAGTGAAGAATTCGGCCATGCTGAGATTTGGAGGAAAAAGAGAAAATGAATAGTGATTTCAAAAGTTGGTTGGTGTGTTATGTTTTAAAGTCTAACATTAATTAGCCAACTACACCCATCATGAATAGTGACAAGTGATGTAAGTAAAGTGGGTCCCACCACTTTCAAATTCCAAATTTGAGTTGGCTTGTACAACACACATTGGGCCCGGGTTCGTTTAATCCTACCAAACAAATTTTCCAACGCGACGTAATTAAATCTAATTTAATTAAATAATAATGCCTAGCAAAATTATTACGAAAGTCGCATACGAATTAATTCTAAATTAATTCGTTCGCATGAATTAAAATCCAATTTTAATTTCGTATTGAAATCCAATTTCAATTAATATATCCAATATATTATTTTAGCCCAATTAAATAAATTAAATAGTAAAATCCAATTTAACTATTAAAATTTATTTTGCCGATTAATTCCAAATTAATCGTGTTCTCTCTTCTCAACGAATTAATCCTAGATTAATTCTTGCCGAAATTAATCCCAGATTAATTTTATCTCTCATAATTAATCCCAGATTAATTCTTTCCGTAATTAATCCCAGATTAATTTTCTCTCCCATAATTAATCCTAGATTAATTCTTTTCGTAATTAATCCCAGATTAATTTTGTTCAAGTCAAATGTCATCGGTGAATTTTCGGGAAGTGACCCAAGAGATCCCTGGATATGTTGGCAGTAAATACGGTCATCAGACTATCCGAACACATGCGTACCCAGTACCACGTTCTTACCGATTTACAAGACATGGTTGGCTTCTGGCAAAGCACCGTGTCTACCCAATTCTCCAGAAATATTCAACGAGGAATATATAATCTGTATCAGGCGTAGTATATAATGTATTGCGTAATACGATCCTGTATCGGATGTCACATGCTAGGTCTGGGGCTGGAATTGTGTTTGCCCAGTACGAAACATATATCGGATCACTAGCAACTAGCCTCTGTAATCGGATAATCATAACCTAGTCATACTATCCCGATACCTGCAGCATTTAAGAGTACTAGTTTTGTATCCCTGTGTGATCATCATCTCCATATGACTGAAGTGATACTCCCATCTTGACATCACATCCAATACACTACGATTCTCAATATACCCAGAAGAGGCGTACACAGAACCTGTTAAAGCTCTGGACGACCAAAACCAAAGTATACTGATTGTCGCAAGTATTAGCGATGCAAGTCTCAGGTTAAGACCACATACACCTAACCTGATTCGGATTCCCATAGACACATAGTCATACTACCAATGGGATTCTGAGTGGTATATCCAGATCGAAGCTGTTCCCGGTCCAACGGCTAACAGAACCTCCTATCATACTTGCATAAGTATCCAATACTTAAATATATGAGAACTATGTCATTAAGCTTCCATAACGCGCACAAGTGTAATACTAGCCTATTCCACATTATCGATGTCTAGTCTCGATAATACTACGACTATGGATATTTAATGATTAAACCTTTCATGGATTAATAATGTCTCATATCTTATTAATCTGGTACTAATCATATGTACTTTTATCATTTATATATCCAAGTAATCCAATTACAAAATGATAAAAGAGCAATTTCCTTTGTCACATAGTTAATTTGTACAAAAACATCATGTCTTTTACAAATAGTGATGCTATGGGTCATAATTGTCCAACAGTCATGAAATGCTAGTGGTGTGTGTTGGAGGTACCTTGGCCAAACCTATAGGGTGAAGAAAAGATGGAATTTTGTAGTTGATAATGTTTCTAACGTGATGAAAATGAATGGGGATAAGCATATGTATGTTGTATTTGTGTGTTGTGGTCAAATCCTAAAGGGAATGAGAAGCTTCATTTTGTAATTTGGTTGTGTTGTAAACAAATGCAAGTGAGGCTTGATGTGGTGATGAGTTTTGCTTAAGTAGTTGGCCATGAGAAGAAGCCATAAAGTCCTGGAATCGGGCTGGCGTCGCGATATGATATGACTAGTCTCGTGACGCTGCACTATTAAAAACTCTCTATCTAGATTTTTATCTAGTGAGCGTCCCAACGTTAATAGGGTCACATCGCGACGCGGATCCAATTCTAGGATCAATCTCAACTCATTCCAAATCTCGCCCTAAGATGTCAAATATTGTCATAAGGTTTCCTTATCAGCATAGATACTCATTTTATTACACAAACATATCTGGTATCATTAATATCTTATCGTCTAACCATATTTTGGTTGCATATTTATAGATCCTACCATTTCCACACAGGAAGTCCCAACCAGTTCCAATGTCAGCTCAGGCAGTAGAAATCCCCGCCACTACTGTTAGTGAATGTTACTTTTGTATGTTTTTCAGAACAATATACATTATTTCCTTAAGATTTTAGTTTGAAATTATAATAGTTTTGAGAATTGTTTTCAAGATTTAAGTTTCATGTTTTTGGACGTTGTTTTACATTTTCAATGTATTATGTGTTTTATTATTTTAAGTTTTTAGTTTTTAGTTTTGAATAGTTTTTAGACTAAGATAGATTATATATGACTCCTCAGCTCATGACATATATGTTTTAACTTATATGTTTTCAATTAGTACGCTTTATTTTATTATTTGAACATGTTTAGCAAGGCCAAGTTATTAGATATTTTAAAAGTATTTGAAACTCGATTT